>JANSTS010000928.1:9094-21511 GCA_026546915.1 Sylvicola fuscatus
CGTGTTTTGTCCGTCTTACGAGCCCAGTTACTCATAATTATTGTGCAATGATGGTGGCGAGAAAAAATGCAAATGTGCATCGTGAATCGTGCGTTCGTCGGTCGTTACAGTGGCCTGTGGTAACTGCATTCCACCACCGCGCCGGAGTCTTCATTATGAATGCAAAAACTTCTGTTTTCGTGGAACATAAAGTTCTTTGGTTTATACTCGTTTTCGACTAAGCGAACGTCGGGTTGGCGTCGCGTGTGTCTTGCGATTGCTTACGTATGTTGATGTTGTCGGTTTTTCGTTGCGTTTTTACTTTCCGCGCCCGCATTAATCGCGCATCGGCTCGCCGTTTACTTAGCGGTGCAATGAATTGTTAGCCGCTAATATGCAGCGAAATTGACCTGACCAATTATTGATGGTAATCTGCATAGATATGCGTGGAAACGTTATGGGTAAGTACCGTGAATAAATACGCAGTTTTTTTTTTATGGATTTTATGTTTGGATAATGGAAGTTGAATGTGAACAACTAGCAAAACGATATTTTCTGCAACTCACCTTGCCTTTTACGAAGGTATTCGTCGTATTTATTCGTCGCTTCAATGAAATATATTTAATAATGTAAACATTATTTATCATTTATTTGAATTGCTAATTAAATTATTCCTTAATGATTTGAAATGTATTAAAATAAATTAAAATATAATTAATTTGTTTTTCTTTAATTTTTTTCATATTCAAATATTTAATTTATGATTTCTTGAATGTACCTCTTGTGTTAATTCAAAAAGGGATGTTCTTTCTCCAATAAATTACGTGTATAGTAATCAAATGTTTATACATTGTTGCTGGCAGTAACAAATTATTGCTAACCATACAGCATAGCGTGTTTCTTGTTAGTTCAATAAGGAAACAGTTTTCTGTACAAACTTCGTGTATTACGGCCAGCCGGAGAGAGGAAAAAAATGCAATATATATATATGTATATATATGAGGAAGCAGATACGTAGAAAGTAATTGATGCCATCCATATTTCAAGTGACATGCATTCGCTCTTATCGTGTGCATTTGCCCCCTTTCAACTGACATGACTGCTAGGCACCAACAAAAGCCAGCCGACACTCTCATATCTGGGGTTGATGAGGAATAAGTTTTTTTCCTGATTCAGTTTCGGCCATATTTGTAACTTTACCTTCCATTTTTGTTTTTTCTCCCTCTGGGATTGCCATATAAATGAATGGGCCAAAATATATTGAAGTTTGTCTCATGTTGTATGTTTTTGATATTTTTGTATTCAGTGAATGTGCACGGCCAAGTATATTGTATAGATATATCAAGTCTATGTGCGAGTGTGACGAGTGTTACAGTTTTCATAAATTCCTTGCGATTGACTGAGTTCGAAATCGAGCAATAGTGGGCATAGCCTGTTTTCTATTTTTATAAATAAATAAGATATCTACGTGCCGACATTGTATACATTTTTCCGTTTTGCTCGTACGTATGCTTTTTTGTTTGTTTGTCAATTCATGAACACATTTGTGTCTTTAGTGCTCGCCCTTCACTAGAAACCTTATCAAAAAACACAATTCAACATGACTTCCCCAACGCCCGTGATAACAAAATTTCCTCGGCATTTCTGCCTCTTTCTCATTTATTCTATACGTAAAAGGACTACAACTTTTTCAACAATTTATTTGGTGTATTTGTTTTTCTTTATCATAATATATTATTCGTGTGTATCCCTCTACATCAATATCATGAAGAAATTGGCATTCTCCCCAATTTCTGCACTATAGTTATATTTTTTTACCCGCACATATTGCGAGTATTTTGCCTACACGTACATGTGGTGTACAAACAACAGCAAGTCGCCGTTATGACAGAGTTAAGGCAACATTTGCTTCTTATGATGCCAAGATAGGAAATCAGCAGTGAACATGAAAATTCACCTGCTACTATAACGTGTAACTATATGATGGCGAGGGTTACTGAATGTATAAAAAGAGGGGCAGACCACCATTACTCAGATCCTCGTCCTTTTCATAATTGATAAATTATTGGCATCCGTCTGCACGCACACACACTCGTTTGCACACAAGAAAACATATAATTTACACATATGCGAGATGAAATGGCCGACCAGAGACCACGCAACGCCGCATGTAGTTCGTGTGCGCACGGTTGGCGGACCACATTAATTGCAATACGAACGCGGTTGCACACTGCACAGCATACGCAATTCAAGATTGAACATGTCAAATGGCCATAAATATTCATTTAGCAGTCATACAATTCATATAGGCGAGCCACACCACTTTCTTGGCAATATTGCCATCAATTTGGGGGTTGCTTCTATGCCATTGCCAATATGAAGCCAAATGACGGCATTTTTTCTGCACGTTACATTTGCTGGGGCGAGTAAAGAACTCCTCCTTTCTATACGGATATTCTGCAGTTTTCCGTGTTTGCCAGCAGGTGTATAGTGTATACATACATCTAGTATACATTTAGGTAAAGTGGAATTCTATTCAAGTGCTTTCTAAAATGAAATGAGCATCGAGCATCCTTCTACAAAAGTTTAATATTCTTCTCTTGGCGTCTTCAACTTATTTGCAACAGGATGCATATATGTATATTTCATCGCACACGAATGACTTCCACCATACATGCCTTGTGCAATCACTTGAAGCCACGAAATGTGTACATGAAAGACGGATATAATATACGATTTCTTGTATGCTCTGCACTCGTGCACAAGCGGAGGTGGATGTTTCTAATCGGATACGTTCCCATTGGTTTTCTTATGCAAATTTCATTATTCGTATTCCATAAAGTGCCTTTCTCGTAAACTTTAGAGAAGATCATCTGAACTGTGTTGTGAACACCGCATCTTATGTGTGTGTACAGTATTCGCAATTCTTAACTATTTCCATCCCCTAAAATTCTAGCTATGGTTGCATAAATTAAACGTAAAACAATTGCGTGTTCCCGTGGATCTCCAACACGGTTAAAGGGTTACAATATATTCAATGATGATTGGTTCAATATGTAAACTAATTCGAGTCAAAAGACCGTGTCTATTCGTCTATTCGGTACAAAGACCTTCGCGTTTGTAATATCACCGTTTTTTTCTGTGCAATGTTGTCTATTCTCCATGCCCAACTTTAAATTAGACTCCCTTAAGTAAATGAATGGAGGGAGTACTTTGCACAGACGCTAAATTATTCTCATTATTTCTGGTACGCGCGTAATACGGTTTCAGTGAGCTCAAGAAAGAAAATACTTAACTTCAAAGTTGCGCTACCTTAAATAGTATATATCAGTAATTGGAAGGGCTTATTTATGTTTTGTTCACATTTTTTTATGTTATTTTCAGTAAATATTATTAACAAAATTGTTTATCCTGTATCGTTATGCACATGATAATGTTTTTGTAAAACATATGTTTTACAATAAAAGTGTAGGAGTGGATTATGATGAAAATGTTCGCAGGTAATCTCCATTCAGTTGTTTTTCCATGAAGAAGAAGCGACGAAGAACAATGTACAAAATTAATGGTGTTCAATTGAGGTGTATGGCTATGAGTTTAAGCAACTTAAATATGGTTAATTCTCAGAAATACTTGTTCTTACGATGGCATATGAATTGGCGCAACATTAAACACCCTTCAGTTAATTGCGCGGAACATACTTTATGTCTTGTAGTCTCCTTAAATTTTTTATGTTTTTTGTTACGTAATAAAAGTTAAAACTGAATTTGTAGTAAAAATAAAGAAAAAAGGGTTTTTGTTGTGTGAATAAAATACTATTTTCCATTCCAATTTATTAATGTCAGCCCAAGAAGTATATGTTTCTAATATTTAATAAGTAATTCAACAGTTTTCATTTTCAATCCTTTTTAAAATTGCAATTCACTTTTGCTCCCTATGTATGTAAATTGCATATAGAATAAGGGTAAGTTGAATGAAATTGACTTGGGTGTGTTCGTCTGCGAATAGTTGAATATACAATATACGTATATAGAGAACGATAGAGGATGATGTTCAACCGCAAAAAAAAAGGCAAACGCAAATTACATTTGCCATGGAATATATACCACATGTATCTACCTATCTTATACGCATATATATGAATATGCCCACTGCCTTCTGCGTGCTCTTTACAGGGAAGATGATGAGAAAAAAATAAATGAATAGAAAATTTCCTTGATGCCATCTATCTAGATGAAATTTACCACCCCCTCCCCCTCAGATGATGTTTTTGCACTACCCAAAAATATTTTTGAACCGCACTCGCACTATTACCACCAATAGATGTGCCCCCTTCTGTTCCCCACATATATGTTGTGCACTTTCGAATAATTTTACTCAGCAATTCGGCAACATTTTGGCTGATACATACTCGTATACATATATAATACAAGTAAAGTTTCTCTTCATGTTTTTGTTGATGGCATGGGTTTAGTTTCGACGATGGGGGATGAATATACAGTTGGCAGTTGGCTTTATCCGGCACGTACAACGTTATACAATATTTAAGAATATCAAATTATTTTGGGCTGCTTCTGGCTTCTGGTCTAGTTGTGCATATACTTTTGGGGACTTATTTATTCTACTTAATTCATTGTACGATTGACTTGGACACACGAACGAGTCAAAATTTATTGTCATCTATTATCTAAATGTCTATTCATATACTTAGCACAAAAAGGAGTGTTTTGATGTTTTGAAATTATTTGAAGACAATTAAAACATCTTAAAGCAACATTCCATCAATTTAAAATTTAATTAAACTCATGCCGCTTCGATTTTCTGCTTTTTCATGTTCATTTATTTGTCGGCACTTCTGTTTAAGAAACATCGTTCGTTAGATGTTGGCTAGATGCGTATTGTGTATAAACGTCTTTATATACATAATGTGTTTAAGCGCTGAGCGTTTGAAAGATGCTGCCAATCTTGTGCCACGATGCTTTTAATTTGCATATATTTTATATCTTCCAATGTGTATCTTCTTGGGAATGCAATAGTTAGTAGAAACTTTTTTCAGTAAAACGACAGATTGTTCAAGAAATATGAAGATGACTTCGTTGAGTCGACATAATTTTGGTATTTCAATTTAGTGCATAGTAGTTCTGTTAGATTGCTGCAGCTGTAAAATGCATTATACTCGTAGAAACTTTGGAATGAAAAGAAAGTTTAAAAATGTGATGGAATTGGATTGTTTTGTGTATGTATGTGATTTAATGTATAGAATGACGACGGAAGTTGGCATTGCAAAGAAGACGACGCGACTCGACATTGCGATGGTTTTCGGTGATAAAGTTTAAACGAATTTGTAGCAAAACAAACAAGAACATTATAAAAATACTTTTTGAGTAATTGGTAAATGTCTATCTAGTCTATTCTATTTGATATTATGTAATTAAAAGGGTTCGTATTTTTCTATATTTATACCAACTAAAATTCACAATAATATGTGTACACATTAATCAAATGAATGTGTGAATTTTCACTGGCTAATTTAGTCATCATCCAACTGAATGTCGTAATAAAAAATGGATCGCTGAAAGAGTCAAGGTTAATTACATAATCTAACAAATCTCCTTTTTATCAATCATACGACCTCAACTGTTTACTGTATAAACTCATAAATTTTGCTTAAACCGTCTAATTAATGTCATGATACGTTCGCCTTCTTGTCGTTGTGAAATCGTAAAACTAACTAGCCGAATATTTGTCACGTCCAAAATATCTTATAGCACAGCTGTCGTTTGTGCTATAATTCGACTAATTGCATTTACTCAATTTCGATGATTCGTTGCCTTGGTTTGGTGTTCCAAACTATATCATACATTGTAAACCCTGAACACATCATCCAGTTGTCCGACTGTTGATTAGATCTCCTGCAAATGCACCCTTATTCTTATTGGAGTGGAAGAATGCAGTTATACGTATTTCTACAGGAATTGCATGTTTGGAATATATTCCACCCGGTGGCAGCATGTTACAAGGATAGCTCAGCCAAAAATGGCCGAATGATTTCCCTGCTGCTTTTCATTTTGCACAGACACTAGTGTAGTAAAGGCGTGGTGTCGCCTGCGCTCCGCCTTTGAGCTTTTTTATCCTTGTGTTGGAGACGCTTTTCAGTTTAGTTGCCCAATTCAAATAAGCAAAATATGTGGCGGATGGACCAAGGCCTTTTGTGCTTGAGAATGAATCCGTAAGTGTATAGGAGATTTCTAAGTATGTGTTTGTGTGCAGAAAACTTAGTTTGTATTTATTACAACTATGGATGTATTGGAATGGTAATGCGCTTGGAAAATATTATTTTATACTAATTAATTACTTTTTAAATTGCATATTAATTATTTTATTATTGAAATATATCGTTGACATCTTAATAATTTATAAATAACATGCTTCTCTCTTTCATCATGAAATTATTTGTGAATATTGGTATGCCCCTCCTCCAAATATTCCATTTTTCTTAGACATGTTTTTTTTTTAATATTCCACATATGCCTTCCCTATACACTATTGCTAATGACAGCACTGAGCATTAACTCCACAGCTTTATCACATGCCATTCCACAATATTCTCTCACATTAGACAGATTTACTAAGATTTTAAATTCAACAGCATCACAAGTTTTAATATCAGAGTTGATAAATTCTATATAATTATGTAATTTATGTGCATTTTGTTTGTTCGTTTTATTTTGCATGTTTTTAAAAATTGAAAATTGCATTGCCTAATGCACGGTTTTGAATTCAAATGACTTTTTCAGATTGTTCGCAGTCAAGATATCGTCGTCTTCTTCCCTACTTATTAATTGAGATGTTTTCTGATGTCTGGCGGTTTTGTGTTCCAGTAA
Source organism: Sylvicola fuscatus (assembly GCA_026546915.1). Classification (NCBI taxonomy): domain Eukaryota; kingdom Metazoa; phylum Arthropoda; class Insecta; order Diptera; family Anisopodidae; genus Sylvicola; species Sylvicola fuscatus. The sequence goes on from JANSTS010000928.1 coordinate 15,955, forward strand.
AAAAAGATTATCAGACGTTATTTGCTTAATTAATGAAACGTTTTTGTTGTTGTTATGTTTTGTACACAGTTTTAAATAGTCACAGTGAAATAATATGATGATGTTGATTAGTATAAAGATGTGTATATAACGAAATGCCGTCGGTACGTGCTATTGGCACAACAATGTTTGGAATTGCTAATGCTGTGTGTTTTATTCACAATTAAATTTAGCTTGCAATTTGTTCAGTGACTAAATTGGACTCAAAGGACAAATCAATTTGCAAAAATGTAGTTTGTTTTAGCAACATTAATTAATATAAATTAAACACAAAATATGAATTTTCATTTCTTCACGAAAACTAGAATTGCGTATAGTCATTGCGCATACTCACTCTTTATATATTGAAAAAAATTACTGAACCTTGTGGAGAGCATGTTTTTGAAACTATACCAAATTATGTACATGTTGTATTTTGTATAAAGGGCGCATATGCCCTTTCAATGTGGGAGAGCAAATCACCTAAAAATCTCTGAGATTTAAGTGAGTGTGGTTACCGTGACAACCCGACACATTTGGGCGCAACCATCGCCAGTTTCATGGTGTCGGATAATCTCAGTAGAATAATGTGACTGTGAACACAACAAGCACGAAACAAGACTGACTTGTAGCTTATCTTGCGAGACTTGAATGCAGTTTAGATGCATATTCACTCGGCAAAGTTAATTCGATTAAGGTTTAGATTGAAACCAGAATTCTTGTTTATTTGTGTTTCATAGAGCTTCGTAGATGAGGCTTGCATCTTAGGTACAGAGCCCACATATGACCTTTTCCATTGTACCTTTACTAAATATATTGAAATTCATTTAAGCATGAACAGTGTCAAAGATTTAAATGCAAATAGTGAGATTTCAGATTTGTCGTATGATTGAATTGAAGGCCACTGCATGCGGTTGTTGGCTGATTTCATTTCAATGAAATCTTTTGACTATACACATACCAATTTCATTACAAAAATGCAGTTCAACCTGCATCAGGTTACAGTTGCAAAATACCTTTTTGCGGATAGATCGATTGATTTTTGTATTCATTCAAGAATGTTTTATAATACAATTTTGTTTTGTGTACACTGTACACAAGTAAATATAGTATTAACCTATTTTGGTTATATTTAAAAAAAAATAATCTAAAAATCTAAAAACGAATAAGTACATACATATTTACTATGACTCCTCAACATTGTGTTTTCGCGCGACGTTCTTAAAGTCATGATATCGATTCCTAAATTTCTTAGCCTCTTTCAATATTTGCTTTTTATTTTGAATCCCCTTGATTCCGTTTAACATAATATGCAAACAAATAATTTACTTCATTTTATTTGCTTCAACTTCTTATATGTATATAAACTGAATACACGCATGGTTTACCCCCACGCGCTAAAACAACATGCATCTCGACGTAAAGAAGAAACTATAATGCAGAATATATATTGGATATGTTGGGGTGACAAATATTGAAAGAATCTTTATTTATATTTTGCTTGTTCCAGAACGCACAAACATGCTTTTTTGGTTAAATTTACCGAATGGAATTGGAATTGAATGCACGCGCGCGCCTTCTGAGACACAAAGTTAGAGAGAAGACAAGGGACACTTGTTTGCATAAGATAAATCCCGGCGAGTTTGTGCGCGCTTGAAAAGAAACAGTCACTAATAAGATGAAAAACATGTTTTCAATATATACGAAGAATCAGCGTGTTGCGGCAAAAACGAATCGTCGTACATAAATAAGCTTTAAGCGATATTCCATTTTGGTTGTGAACGGTGCATGGACGTACGACGCCTTATTTCTTAGACCATGAGTTTGAATTGCCGCATATATTGAGATATGTGATGGCTGCAGCACTTTGTACTCCGTGTGCATTTTTTAATGTGGGACAACAGCGCAGCGCTGTTGGGAAATATTGTCCTCAATTGTTAAACAACATGGCTGGTCGACGATCTCATACAATCGCCCTCAGAAGCCTGTGGATTGATAACTTGTGTCGTTGAATTTGAGTTATTTATTAAATCACTATGTACATTTCTCAAGTATGACACTTTGAGCTGATGGATGTTTTCTTTTACTTGCAACAAGTAATTCAAAATGAGGTCAATGCTCTACATCGTTCGTGCATTAGTTAGTTATCGCATTGATCGAATTTAGCTTATGTGCTGTAAATTATTAAGACACATAATTTGGGATGGGTTTCGTTTCTATTATTTAAATCAAAATTTGTTTTGAGAACAACTATTCTCTAACATTGCATCAGGAATCCAATTTGTCAGGATTGCGAAGAATTGTTCACGTAATCAAGTCATTTAGAAAATCTCAGACGTCTTAGTATTTTTTTTTCTTTTTTTTTGCTGAATGAATTTCTCCATGAGAAATGCAATTTCGCGCAAGTGAAGTTTTGCTGATCAGTGCAACAGAAACAGTATAGTACTTTTGCGAAAACTTTCAAAATAACTGAGAATAATAGCGCGGGATGAACCATGGAACTGCAATGGACTGGCAATTTGTTCTTCGCATATACACACATTTTACCATAAGTATATATGTACATATGTACATATATCGTGTGTTGTGTCTGTTGAAATAAATTAAGATTAAATGTACAAGTTTTCCAGACGTCATGTGATGGCAAAAACAAAATGACGCATCTCATACCAGAAAAGTTACCATTTTTATGAATTATACAATGCTGCTTATCGTTCCAGTATCAAGTTCACATTGTGGTCTGTTCATTTATTCCCAGTTCCAACTTCCACCTCGTATAACTTATACCCACCATTATGAAAGCATTACCGGCGAATTAAATGTCACATAATGACAAATTTTCGTCAATATAAACTGTCATTTGTCACGTACTTGAAGGCTAGCATTTAAACGTTATGTAAATATTAATTTACCTTCCCTTTCTTTGTAAAATTATGTACAAATAAACAGCAGTTTATGCAATTCAAGAGAGGTTGTTTCAATGGTATGCTGTGGCTAGTGTTTTGTCTTGAGGGACATAGACCTAAATTGTATAAAACCTCGCACTTTCCATGCGCTCGACTTGAGCTGCTGTCTGCATTTGTAATGGCTAGACATTCCATAAGCACATATTGTACTATTCCATGAGCGTCCGGAGTACCATTTTGATATAAACGCGACAAGAATCCGATTCTTCTGTTTACCGAGCTGGCTTATACTTAAGGAAGTATACATAGGATTGATACTCTGATAGATAAAATGTGTATAGTGTTTCGTATCAGTATTGTAGACCATGGTGTATTGTACACCGTTTTTGGAATGCTAAGAAAAGGTTTTCAGTCTCTGAACACTCGTTTTATTTGCGGATTTATATGGTACAATCCTCGTGTACAACAGCAATGAGAATTCGCAGCGTTATTCCTGGTGGGACCATTGGGATTATACTATTCCAAACATGTACTTGTAGAATGTGCGCTCTGGTGTTGTGGGACTGTTGTTCACTTGTACTTCCAACGGGTAGAAACAGGAAATTTGTTTAGTTTTCAATTTCATTTTCTTGCATTAATGATATTAAAATGTAAATCTACTTGAGCTTAATCTTTGCATTTAAAATATTATTTATTGATTTTTCTGGAATTTTATTTATTTTTATTATTTATACCTGTATTAAATGTTTTTTTAAACAACAGTTTTGTCATTGTAAAGAAACGTTTCTCGTACAAAATAAAATACAAAAACGACATTTTTCCTAACTATTCTTATATACTTGTACATTCCAAAAAACATCTTTTCGAATGCCAAGCAACACATTTTAGTAAAGGGTTAATTATTATTTCCCATCCTAAAATAACTTTCAAGGCTACTAGACAAATACAATTTTACAAATATAAATCGTCCAATACTCATTTACTTTCGCTTGTAACGTTTACATAATTTTACTGCCATTAAATACCTCTAGAGCAAAGTTGCATTATGTGTGTACAAATATTCAAGGTTAAGTGCGCCTTTTATTGAAAGTAAAACCCTTTCTCCGTCGACATTCCTTGAGCCATGAACACATTTATGCAACAAAAGTGAGAGTAAACAATAAAAATTAGTCATAAACAACAATCCTAAATGAATCACCAGCAAACGGTGCAACACTTGTGTTCCACACATATTCAGCCAAATGTCGTCATAAAACATAGCAATAAATTACCCCTTTCGACCATCAATTTTGTGACCGAGTTAATCCCTTCCTTATATCATTGCTAAAGAATATATACAAAAATATCAACCACACATCCATCTACGACCATGAAGAGTGAAGCTAATGTTTTTATGATTGCAAATCAGAGAAGCTGTAGGCTCAAAAGTAAAAAAAAAATCACATGTGGTTTTTGTTATTTGTGTTCCTCGTTATGTATTGTTTTTTTTTTCATTTTTCGTAACATAAGCGTAAAAAAAAACATTTGTATCTACCTTTTTGTCTTTAATATTTAGTCCGACATTCATTTATAATTTCGTCGTGCCAAATTTTAATTAATTAATAAAGGATCCGTTCATTTGGCATAGTTGTCTAGTATTTTTTCTTACGAAACTTACATTAAGACATACTCCACCTTCGTATTGTTAGCAATTCATTATAGCTAGAGTTTAGTAATTTTTTTGCCGACTGCCATTCCCTTCTATTTCATAAATACGTTATACGTATCAATTTGGGAATAGAAAGAACCACCGTTGTTGTACATCTGTCGCAATTCCTGCAAGACAATCCTAATAATAAATTTAATAAACACATTTTGTTTGGTGTATATTTTTTGGATTCTTTTATTATTGCATCAGCTCCAGTGTATATACAATTTCGTTTCATTTAGAATAGGTAGACAAAGTGTTAGCGCAAATATATGATAGTAGTTTTGTTTTGCGACAATTTGTATAGTTCGTGTATTCTTGTAGGGTTGAATTTCATATTTATTTCTATATTTGTTCACAAACATGCTGGTAGATTTGGTAATCCTTGGTATCATCTTTTTCAGTTTTTATATGTAACTAAATAAATATTTTCAGCACATACATAACATTCAGACCGGTGTGTGATATTGCTCTACGTGATGTTTAACTCAAATTTAGAAATTATCGATTCCTGTTGAGAAATAATCTAAAATTTTTCCAGCTACGTCTGAGCATACATACATATTTATGTGCACTACTTCTTCATGAGCAGCTTTATATTTGGCTCGACATTATTTATCGGCAATATGTATGTATCAAACAATTGCCATGCACGGCTTCATACAAATGTGCTGAGTTCGGTTGCAAGTGTGGGGGTTTTCTTCTTAGCAACCAATACTTGATTTCTCAATTTAGATTTTTTGAATGCGTTGCTTTTTTTTGCTATCGTCTTCCTCTCATAGCCTCTATAATATCATCGAAATATGGACAGGACATGACAAGTTTTTATATATCTAAATCGTTTACTTGAATATATTTCCATGGTGTTCACGAAGGACCATTGAAATTATCTGCATTGAAGAGTATGTTATATGTTTTTCGAAACCTCTACATAATTTAACATGAA
>JANSTS010000928.1:21611-32755 GCA_026546915.1 Sylvicola fuscatus
AACTTGAGGATTCAGGTGTATAAACATTTTTGATAAAATTCAAAAACCTATTTTTTTATTCATGTATTCATTTTATTTAAAAGTCAAACTAATCAAATACTACACTTTAATCATTTTTTTTTGTAAAATAATTTTTGTTGCATCTGTATAAGTTAATGGTCGACTATTTTCGCGTGCCATGTGGGCACAAAGTTATTGTTTGCCACTTGTACATTAAGAACGCTCGTTGTTCTAATTGGTAAGACTCATTTTTAATTCTAATGAGTGCTTGAGCTTTATACTCTAATTTAAAGTTGCGCATTAAAAGACAATTTAATTAGCTCAAACCCAGATGCGCTTTTTGTGTTTACGTTTGTTATTGTCTAACCCTTTTTATGAGAAGTAAGAACGCCATAAATTTATGCCAACATAAGGGTATATTTTAAAATATATATTTGAGTGTAATAAATTTTAACTTGCATGTTTGTATACCATGCGGTTTTATATAATTACATTCATTTGAATTCACTAAAATTGTCCTTCTATATATTTATTTTCATATTATCAATATATATTTGTGTTGCTGTTCAACATTGCATCTCCTTCCAAGAAATTGTTCCAGACTTTCTAAATTATACCGATTTCATTGCCAAGCAACAATCTATTTCAACGCCCTACCACCCATCCATGCTGTATTAAATTGCAAAGTACCCACGTACCTTCTGCCTCTGAAAATCCCTTGGGCATTGACTGAACAAATGTATTCATAAACAGCATGTAAGTTTGTGCAAAGAAAGTTGAGATGGTTGTGTGGGCCTCAAAAAGGTAAATATATACAAAAAGCCACATTTAGTCGCAGTCTTGCAGTTGGCGAAAATTGCCATTCAATTTAGGCAACGCGCATTACATCCGAATCGTTTCAAGAAACCACTATTTAGGGTTGGCTCAACTTCAGAAACTTCATAAAATTAATCCCTCAATATGGACACTGTCGTAATTTACATTTGCATTGAATAAACATTATACGGATTTCTGCGTATGTTGTCTTCATAATTTATTTTGAGGCATTTTCTTCATTCGGCAACTACGTTAATAAGGTTATTTTGAAATTTTCAGCAAAGTTTTCAAATATTACAAAAAGAAAATTGTGATAATTTTAATACCGCGTTGTTATCAGTATAAATCATGTCAGCCAAATTGTTATTCAAACTCATCGCATGATTTCTTTCCGTTTATTTGCATAAAAGAATCATTGCGGACATTGCTTTTCCATTGTATTGATAGTCATTCGCCCTTTATTGCTAATGCGCATTTTCCTCCTATAGGCCCTTATAACAAGGTGTTTCCACCCTTCTCGGTTTGCTTTTACCCTGCTTCGTGTTCTCCTACAACAAGCATTTACTTTTCCGTTGTACATAAGAAACCTTCCCTAATGAATGGGATGCAAAACAGTGTGAGTATACAGAGTATAGATGCCACAACGAAAATAGCTTGGCTAATGCTGTAGCTGAACATAAATTAGGCGCATAATCTTAGTGTGTCATCCTTTTGGCATCAGCTTCCATTTGTCTGCAGATACATGCGTTGTTTACGTTTCCGCAATGGGTTGAGCGAATGATTATGGGCGCTTGGGGTGAAAGTCAGTTATAGGGAGAGATTTTTTGCAGAGTCAGTTTTGTTTTAAATTTTTTTTCCTAAGTTGAGGGCGTCATCCAGAATTGTATTTGATCATAAATCATTGTTATTTTTAAACTTACAATTTCTTGATAAATACATATAATATAATAAGATTAATAATCATAAGACATACATATGCCGTAAGTTAAAAAATATGCATGATATACGGTTTTTGATCAGCGGCTTAAAATTGATAAAGTCATTAATAAAACACTCAACTCATTTCAAATTTGTATCTCCTATTTCATATAAATGTGTGTATAGTATGTGGCAATTCTCATCAAAGCATAATACACGTTTCCCGCATCATCACGCAGAGACATTTTAATTCCATAAGTTACTAAAGTAAATACATAATAGTTAATTCATACTTGTATTACCATATAGCATAGATTCTATATTATGAGACAATATTTACATTTGAACATGTTCTTGTACAATTTACATTCTATTGTATCTCCAAAAATTGCAAGAACGACTTCCATCAACGACGCGACCTTGTTGAATTGATAATAAAAAGAGATGCAATAAAAAGGAGGAATTTCTCTCGAGCTTCGTTTATCTCTTCTTCCATGTTTTCTTCTTCTATCTTTGTGGCATTTATTCTATTATTTAAATCGTTTATTTTGTTGAAAAAATATATACTGAATCAGCTGATACATCGTTCTCTGATCCAAAGCGATAGCCAAATTTTAATGTATTCATAAATACACGCATAATTGATTCAAATTAAAACTAAGTATTTGTGACCTTAGAATATCAAGTGGTTTTTTTAATATTGCATAATATAATTAATCATTAAAGATATTTTTTGTTGTCCTTTTATGCATATAAAAACAACATATAAATTATTAACAAAGAATGATGAAAAATCTTATTAACTATTTAGTTCGTAATAAGTTATTATCTATTCTATATAGGGCCGATAGGCCTTTTAGATGCGTGAAAATTTTTGGGCACGTATCGATTATAATTCAATCACCTTGAATGTGCTTGATAGTTTGCTTTTTTAATTGTCAATCATATTTTTTTTGGTCAAGGAATAGTGTTTACACAATTATGTTACCACTAGTGCGAAGTTATATTAAGAGTTAAGTTAACCTGCAAAATTATTGTAAAAACTGATTTTATCGTGACCAGTTATTAGACAAATTTGCACCTAAAAATATATATATTGAAATCGTATAAAAAAATTGAAAAATGCATAAAATAAGTATGTATTTAAAAAAAAAGACAAATTGATTTTCACTTTCTCAGGAAAACCAAATAATCGTCTCATTTGTTGATATTTACTTTCATTGAAATTGTGCTATTATTGTTATGATTACTGATTACTGTAACAAGTCTAGTCGCAATCAAAATGCAATAACAATAAGATTTTAAGTGCTCAATAAAACATTTAACAGTCTGTTAACGACCATAAAACTTTTGTGCGCCAACTTAAACGCCGCAAAAAAAAAACATAGCAGCACATGAACTTCATTCACATACAGCAAACAAGCGCGAGCTAAATGACGTACTATATGGAAGAAACACGCTGCACGGAGACGCACGAAAAAGGAAAACTGCGTTCAGTTCAAGCGGTGAGGTTAAAGAAGAATACAATATGCTCTCCAGCACGTGATGTATGGTATTTATAACGAAATAAACAATGTGAACATAAAAAAGTACATAATATATGTATGAATGCAGTTTGTATTATGAAATGTGCTTTAATTGTTTGTTTTGAGATGACTGTTTTCATCTAAAAATATGATTCGACGTTTATTTACATGTGAAATCGCATTTTCCAATATTAATTGTTTTTGTTTTTACAATTATTTGGTTTACATGATTTTCAAATTAATTTTTAATTAGATCGTGCAAATAAAAGAAATGTTGTATAATGCTTATGAAATCATATAAAAACACCCAAAAGCAACTACAAATTATTATACAAATGATGTGCCATCAAATTAATTGAGTTGTAAATGATTTCGCATTCTGATTAAAGCTCGCTGAATTTTGATTTTATTTGAGTTGTATAAATTTTTATTATGATTTTTATGACTCAATGGTTAGGTTGCCGCAAAAAGGAAGCCGCCACCGTACCAATAAAACGCTTTTATTTCAATAAAACAATTTATATTATACACAATCACATGCTAGTTGAGGATCGCACGCGAGTTTGTTTGCCTTTTTCCTTGGCGTCAAGTGATAATCGTGCCCGTTTTATGAGCTCATACAAAGTGCGTTTGGTTATCTTTCTCACAGTATGTGCCCCAAGTTACATGGTGTATGCATTACGAGCTCCACATGCTTATGGTGTGTTATGTTTGTTTTTTTTTTCGGGAAATGTATTTTTGACCTATTTTTCTGTTGGTTTTAAGAAAACGTGTATTTCATAACCACTCAGATAACTTGTACACTATACAACCAGCTGGCCAATTAAACATATTTAGAAATTTGTATTTTTTCCTACCAACAAGAAACGCTTCAACAAAAAAAAAAAATTCTCCATTATAATCTCACTCATAATATATTATTATATACCACCCAGTTACAAATATTTCCGGTGAAAATATATTTTACTAAAACCAATGACTTGGTCTTAATTTGTTATCAAAACCAATCATTAAAAACGAGTTCGTTAATTTTAAGACCGGTTTCACATGAATTTTTTCAAATATCACATCACAAAAATCTGAAGGCGACATTTTCTTCAAATTTCACAAGTTTTCGGGGCCATCAAAATACCACATTCACATTGCGCAAGCTTCCCACCACCACATCTACACAGCAACACACCACTTTTGCAGTATTCCAATACTAACAAACTGTCACTACTACATTTGCATATCAACACAATCAAATTGCTATCATTTTAGTCTCAACACCAACAGACTCGTTCCAACACAATCAATTTTTGAAGCATTCTGCCAGATTTTCTATAGTTTCTTTTTTCCTGAATTGAAAATGTTTCTTCTGCTTCTGCGTGACGCACACCCAAGCAGCTAATGCCTCTGCAAGCGATGGGTAAATTTCTGGGACCATCTTTTTCCAACACATTCATGGAAACAGCAAGTTACCCTGACTCAAGTCTCAACTCACATCTGCTCTGCAAACTAAATCTGACATGCCCGCCTCTTTTCGTAATGGCTGCTCACTGAATCGATCCACCTTGTTCCCAAAGAAATCATGGCCGACTTCAATTCAACCAATGAGCGACTGCCAAATATTTATGATTCAGTTAGGTGTGCTCTCAACCATGAAGAGTGGATTCAAACCACCATGTAAGTGGCGACGATGTACGGAATATTTTGGAAACGTGTGTATGACGGCATCTGCCATCTCGGTGATAAATTATGAACTTTAGAGTTGGGCTCCTTGCTGTGGGATGGCGCTAGTTGTCTCGAATTGGAAATTCTCTGAATTTTCTTTTGGTACCCATTGAATTCAAGATTATTATTTTAAAATCATACAAAAACAATAATCGAAAAAGAAATTAGTGCTCCAAAAAGATTGCAGTAATGCATTCATTAGTTTGTTTGTATACAAATATTGTGTCGGCAAATATTACGTTGGGCTTAACTTTTAATTTAAAATATAAGCAAGTTAATGACTTAATCGTCTTACTAAATTAAGAAATCAAAAGAAGCGACCAGAATGGCGACATTGCATACTGTTAATTCGTAAGACTAATCGATTTAATCTGTTTGGAATAAGTTTTATGTATATTCTTGTTAATTAAAAACCAGTTTTCATGTTTTAAAATAATAAGTGAATTGATTTGATTGCAATTTTCTTATAAAATATTTTATTTAAATATTTACATAATAAAATTAACTGTAGTTTCGCTAGTGTGAAAAAAATCAGACGGGAATAAGACGGGTAATATGTCCGGTCGTCGTCCTATTCCTATGAGAAATCGCTGAGAAGCGTCAACGAACTCTAAACGTTGAATTGTCAACTTTTGATACAAGATACAAGAATTGATCCAAAGTAGAATAACGGTGCGACGATTTGGCAACTGTGCAAGTGAATTAGCAATTTCCATAAACTCGATTTTCATTTTGGCTGATACGTGAAGACAACAGACTGTGGAAGCAAGAAATATTTGAAAAGTTTTTTTTGAATTTAAACCGGAACATATTGCCAAGTTGATCCGTGGACAGCGTTCGCTAAAATTTCTTGTCGATGATGTTATTTCATACAAAGAACTAAAAGATCGTATATACACAAATTACTAATAAGTTTACATATTTATGCTGCTTGTATCCACAAAGGAGAAGAAAACGTATAAGAACAGCAACAAAATTCTCATCTAAATTGCATGAAACTTTTCTCGTTTGGAACTCGTTCGCCCTATTTTATATAATGCGAGTCCTATGGTGTGCGGGAAGGATACAAAGCTACCTATGTACGTTATGTGAACGTACATCGTGCACTGAGCAGCCAAGGATTGGTCCTCTGAGTACGTATTTTTGCAGCATTCCAGTTTTCTATCTATGCTTTGGTAATTTGCAGCATGTTCCTTCTTTTCACTTCAATTTTCATGTTTTGGCTACATTTCTTCTCCTTTTTTGATTATTTGAAGATGCTGAATCATGTTACATTTATAAATTTGTTTGAAAGAATCTTGATCAACAAAGTTGGTGAAAATTTCTAAACTTACTTCATTATACTTTTTGTGTCTGACGAACCTTTTTTAAGCATTTCTTTTGAATGATTTAGAAAAAATAATGATGATAGAATTTTGTTTTGAAAATAATTTATTTCATATTATTTTATCACATTAATAATTACAATGTACTTTAGGGATTCATTTATTGTGAATTATTAATGTTTAGTATAAGAAGAAAGATCTTGATTTCACTCTTTTCATATCAACAGCTCATTTATACTAAAGTCCCTTCGAAGTCCATCAACTCATTAAGATACCAGCCAACGACATGCTAATAAACAAACTTCCCCTTTAACTTTCATATCCGTCGTCGGTGTGCATATCTTGCTATTTCCAAGTTTATTGGCACGATTCGCTCTATTAAATTGGTCCCTTTCTACACGTTATCCTTCTCCTGCGTGTGCTTGTTGTCGTACACTAAATTTACTCCCTTCAACTTTATGTTTATAATATTAAGTAAGTGGTTTATCTTATTGCAAGCTCATTCATCACTGAAACAACCTGAAAACATCACACCAAATTAAAAGAACGGACTTAACAGTCAATTAACTTGACATCACTGTGACATCTCTTAATTTATAGCTCTGCTGTTGGTATTTTATTTCATGAACAGACTACAATATTGAGTGTACTGAATGTTGCTTATATGATAAGACAAATGTCTTTATTTTTAAAGATGTTTTTTTTGTGACTTTGTTGATAAGTTTTCAAAGATTGGCTTTTCTCTCAAAATGATTTTACGTATTGAACCGGAAACGATCTACATACATATGTTATAAACGCACACCCTTTCATTCATAAATCACTCATAAGTCGTAAATTTAAGTATTCGAAGCGTTTTAAAGATAACGTAATAATCAATTGCAACTGACACCGCAAATCAATCAATGGCTCTATATTAATATCATAACATTTTAAACGAAAAAACATTCTTAATATAGTGACTGACCATTTTTATAGCATCCAAAAAAAAAATCTTTAAACGCATCGATGTTATTGCATCAATTGAAGCAAAATGTAGAATATTTCCTGAAACGGTGCCCAAGAAATATTCTCTAACGTTATTACACAATTTCCTAAGACCTCTCTGCCTCCATTTCCTTATTCGGGGTGCAATATTTAAATTGCGTATATTTAGAAGGGTGAATAAACTGTATTTACATTCATATAATATTGGTTTAATACAATTTACGCTAGAGCTCAACAACCACGGATAGCGCACTTTGTTGCGTTAAGATTGCTTTTGTCCCCCATAAAACCATTCTTGTTCGGTAAACATATTCACCTGCAGGATTTTTGAATTTTCTTTCATGATTGCGTATAAATCTCCACATCAATATTGTTTTTCATCTTTTGTTTCAAATTTGTGTGTATTATATTTTAGTAGGATTTGTTACAAGAAGTAAATATTACTTTTACAATTTATATAGTCAAAACTTCGTTAAGGAACACACGTGTAAAAATTGTTTCCGCAGTTGTGATCATTTATTTGTATGTTACATATAATGAAAAATCCACTTCCTTCCTCTTTATAATAGAAATCGATGAACGGGAAATAGTGACAAACATCTAAAACAAAGAAATACCTTCGAATTACAAAAAAAAAAAACACATATGTTACAGGAGTTAAGCCAACATTTATTTTGAACTCTCCTCACGTTGCTACTTCTAAGACTAAGTCACCATGACACATGCAGATAAATATATGGAATGAATATTGAATGGATGCAAAGACCGAGTATTAGGTTTAACCAAAAGGGGTTCGCTTCGTTCACGTATGATTATACCACTTTAAATTTCATCACGGAATCGATAAAAACAACAAATTGCAAAGATGGTTGAAACCTACATGTGTGCAAAATGGTAAAGGTTTCATATATTGCTTCAAATCAGCGAATACGTATCAGTTGTAGAAAAGTAGGAGGAAACGGTCGTGAATAAAAAAATATATATGGGAAACTCGAAGGGATGAATTTGTTTTGTTTAGATATGCAAAACACGCGTACGCATTTTCTTATCCAAAGATGTTTAACAAAAAAGAAGACGATAAATATACCTATATGAATACATACGTACAAGCATGCTAGTAACGATTCAACTTCGTCTTTGGATTATAAGTACATGTGGCATATTCGAACGACATTTTAGAGGAATTTATATACGAAATAATTGTTTTGTTAATTACATTTTTTAAACTATAAAATGCCTCAGTTAATTGTTAAATGATTATTTAAGAAAGCCTTTTCTAGCACAAAGCAAAACATCGTCCAAGAAATGATTTTATTTGTTCAACTCTTCGTATTTAGGAAAATCGATATCTCGTGCCATTTGTCCCTGAAATGTCACGAAGTTACATAATAAAGCCAGTGTATACTGAAGGTAGCATAAATAAAATAATATTTTATTACATGTATACGGTTTAAATATTTCCACATATAATTGTATCCGTTGTTTATTATATTACATAATTTATCGCGAAAATATTTAAAGTACATAATAATTTGATTGAATTTATGATGTGGGATTAGTACAAATTATAACGAAAATACTTGTTCGTAAACGCAATAACGAAAAACAAGAGCGCAAAATTGCAATGAGCAACTTTGCAATCCAATTTTGAGAAAATCCTTCATTTACCTCGTCGTCGTCGTCGCACGCTACACTGAATATGTGAGCATTGGCCGCATGCCATATACGATCCGTATACGAGTAATCCTCCCTGCTTTGCCATTTTATAATAGGAAGTTTGTAATTTGCAAGAAAATCATGTCTGGGCGACATAAATGAGGAAAACTTTTACCGCAATATTCACCGCACAAAACCTTTCACCCTCCTCTGCTCATCCCACACGAATCGCGTCTTGTATTCCAGTACATAACCCTCAATATATATAATGGTGTCTTGCGCATCTCAATTCGACATTGGACGGAAATTTTCTCTATCTACGTGTATCTATAAATAAGTACACGCCATGTAGAGTGAGTGCTCGAAACCGGAGAAACCTGGCTGCGACTTGTGACTGCAGCCATACACACGGCGAAACGGCGCAGCGCGGCGCGTCTTGGCGAGGCCGTGTCACCCTGCTTGCCCTGCGAGCGCGCGCGCACACAAAATGGCAGTCACCCTCTTCCTGGATGTCCTGCCATGTCAGTCCGAATGAATAATAAAGTCACAAGAATTATTGCAATCGGCTTTCAATTACATATCAATATTTGTACTACCCTCATGTCACTCAGGGGTGTCATTTTTGGCTTGTGGCTTTTGCATTAATTATAAATGGGACTTTCATCTCAGCTCCCAGGCATTAGGCGTACACCTGAACAGCAATTTTATGTTGGGGTTTTCTCTAAACCCCCCATACAGTTGGTATCATGATGCTTTTTGCCGGCGATGGAGTGGCATGGTTTTGTGATTGTGACACGCACATTCTTATTACATGCACTGGCAGCGCCTCAACAAAATTTCACGTAAATTTATGTATTGGAAAGCAGCGCAGCAACAAATCGCTAATATAAGACGGCTGGATACTCTTAACCACCCAGCTGCCAGCGTACAAGAGAAGCCAAGATTCGGATAGAGAAGCTCTTTGGCACAGCGCACATGCCTGTAAATGGAATATATCATGACAAGAATGCAATAATCATTCGTTGTCTTATTTTATTTGGCACTTCAGTTATCGAATTTTATACACATCGACGGATTGTAGTGCGGCATTTGCTCCAACTACTTTGACAACATTTCCTTCCAATACCGCGTCGCGCTGGCCTCCTCCTCAGTAATATTATTTCTTCTTGTGACTCCAATATAATGGAAAATTGCAATAAACACATTGTTTTTATATGACAGCCCTCCACATTTATGCCGTTTACTTTATTCCGACGTAATAATATTGTCTTCAATGTGAACGTGCACTCCACGACTCCACTTGTTTACGTGATAAAGAACTTTATTTGCTTTTTTGGACGGCACGAATGAAGAGAAAAGGCTTATGGCGGAATTAAGGATTTTATTATAAAATAACACTCATTATTAAGTAGTAATCGCAGTAAACACTGAAACGCATATGCAATTAAACTGCGTTATCTGTATTTTTAATTGCACTTGAAAAGGGCACTTAAATTTTTTTTTTTAATTAATCCAAACTTAATAGACACTAAAATCAAACTATGGGAATTTTAAATATAACACAATTTCACAATTTAAATAGCAACATTGTACCGGCATTTGAGAGTTTACTTTTTTCTGCAAGTATAAATCACTTTTTTTAAACTAATTTTATTGAAAATCGCGGCTATGAATTCACCTTCACTTCATCTAAGATGAAACCCTACTGCAAAGACATTGACACGCACTAAACGCCTGCGACCAAATTAGAAAGTGACAATCTGAATGCAACCCTTGCACTTTCTCTATTAGCAGCATTGTTTCCGAGATTTAATTTCAAAAACTCAACCCTTTCCAAATCTTTTCTCCATATAAGCATTCTCGCAATCAGTTGTAAAATTTATAGAGCTACCTCTTAATATATGTGAGTTTTTTGTTATGTACAAGCCACGACCACCTGAACAAAACGGACATGTCCAATAATATTTGTTTGGAAATGTTGCCGTTTTACCCTTTCTGCTGTGTCATTTCTTTTCCGTGAAAGGGTTGAACTCAAAGGACTTTCACTTTATTGCGTGCTGTTTCATTTAATGTTGAAGGGTTATTGTGTAATTCTTTAAGAATGTATTTTATTTTGGTTGTGGGGACACAATCGTGTACGTACGTGAAGGTCCTATCTTTATGGCTAAAAATGTTAGTTAAACAGATAAAGGTATCATGA
>JANSTS010000939.1:7763-32745 GCA_026546915.1 Sylvicola fuscatus
ACTTCCACATAGAATCTAGTTATTCCCTCATCAAAATTCAAATACACAAACCATCATTAACTCATAAACAAAATGCAGAATCTTCCACGGTTTTCACGATTGCAACCAAACCGCACAAAGAAACTATATTTAAGTAATAATGTACAAGAAGCACGCGCCAAGTAAGATCGCGTCAATTTCTCGTTAAGACGAAAAGTGAGAGCTCTAGAAACAAATGATGAGAATAAAATTTTAAATATTTCTGTTCAGCTTCATAAAGGACCATTTAAATAAAACAAAAATTACTTTCCCGCTTCGACAACTTGGCCAGGAATTCCTCTACGATTTGTGTTATTGCGATTGTCACGAACAAGTTCCTTCTCAAGGTTACATGCAAAAACTTAGTCTTTGAACTTGTGCATTTCAAGTTTTAACTGAACAACAATTTTTTTAAACAAAACTCTTTTAAAAAAGAAATTAAAAAAGTTAAAAAATTATGAATGCGCTATTATTCAATGAAGCTAACAAAAATTATAAATAAATGTGTATCAAATGAAAACGGTAATGTGACAATGTCTGGAATGCCTTGACTTTCATCCAAATGACTTTGAACGGCTTTGCTCTGCATCTCAACAAATGTAATTATAAAACTCACGACATGTTTATTGCACGGGAAGGTGATGAACACAGAGCACGATCGCATTTTAATGGATTAGGGCGTACTTCCACGGCGGCAACTAGCAGCGAAAGTACTTTCTTTACCCATTTTGCCGAAATGAATGTTGTAGAATGTTATGGCATCCATATATACTTTTCCTATGTACACCCAAAACCTCGGTAGTCCGTAACAGACGGTTAAATAATCCGACTACCACTAAGATGATGGCGAAGGCCGGTTACATGCAAAGTGGACACAACAGTGATATAATGAAGTTGGGGTTTTTAACCTACACCATATTGCGTCTTACCATTAAGACGGTATGTGCTTGGTCGAAATTTCACCGGCTCTTAATTCAGATTAATGTAACGAATGTGTGCAGTAACCATTCGATTGTGCATTCACATGAAAACAAAACGGGCAGAACATAAAAAGCACGGAAGAAGGAGAAATTGGAAGGAAATGTTACACGGAAACGCTGTGACAGAACAAAAAGCTCTGCCGAAAGTGAAAGGATGGCCTGGCCTCGCAGCTAACGTGGACTTCCCCCTAGTGCAGTGTTTTTGTGTCCAATGGCCAGGTGTATTGCCTGAATTCATGCGCGATTGTGTGGAGACAATCGATCAGGTGTAATTTGCTCTTTCACTCGATCTGATATTGATAAACATTAAACTTTTAATACGAATAGCGAAACCAACACGACTTTAAGCGTAATTCGATTACGTATCTTGTGACCACCCGACTTAACGGTGCGATGGTATTGTGTTGTCATCACAAGATGACTATTGCCAAAAGTAATCGCTGAAGGGAAACAAATTACAATGTAAATGCACGAGTGATTCCTTATGCCGAAATGAAATAACAAGAGCACGCGTCTTGGTGTGCCGGAATGAATGGCGAATGATCGTAACGAGACAATCGTTGGTGGTGGGAACGCGACTAGATTTGAGAAGCCAAACATATTCCAATTTGAGATATTATGTTATGTGGAGATATGCCTCCACCGTGGTGGAGTGGAACCGGCAAGAAATGTATAAAAGTACATTGCCTCATTTAGTTGGACATCATTGCAAATCATACAGTCATCAGTGGCAGACACATCTGTAAAATACCAGCTTTTAGCAAAGTGTTGATTGGCCTTTAAGTGACAATTGTGAGAAAATTCGGTGCAAAATGTCTTCTCGTTTCGTGGTTAGTATTCTTGAAGTTCACCAAAAATGGATTACAGTGAAAATATTTGTTTTCTCCGAAATTTTTCGCATAAAAACATTTTAATTTGAGTGCATTTGTGTTAAAAAGATTAAACAAAATAAGAAGAATAACAAAAAAAAAATTAATCGAAATGAAAAACTACAATAATAAAATCACATCTTGTCCATCTCTGCAGCTCTTAGTGTTGACCGTTGTCGTCGGAATCAGCCTGTGTGCTGCCGGTGGCGGTGGAGGTGGTGGACACAAGAAGTACATCATCCATGTGCCATTCCACGTGAAAACACACCACCACTACCACACAATTTACAAGCACGTCCACCACCCAGCGCCGACACACGAGTACAAAGTTTTGGGTTACACCTACGGCGGACATGGAGGTGACGATGGTGGCCACGGAGGCTACGGAGGCGGCGGTGGCGGCGGCCACGGTGACATTTCATTCGGAAGCAGCGGTGGTGGTCACGATGATGGCGGCTATGGTGGTGGCCACAGCGGAGGCGGATGGGAGGATGACAAATAAACCATTCTCCTAAATTTTCTTACTTTTAGTTGTTTTTTAACAGTTCAAAGACCGTATCTCATAAACACACCAATTATTGCATTTTTTAGAGAAGTACCGATGTTCAGTTTCATGTTCGCCTTTCTTATAGAAGGGCGAACATCTTTTCATGTCTAATATGCCTGCCTAGTCCATTTATCATTTGGTTTGTTGACTTTCATTTGTAAATATGTTGTTTAATGTTAAACAAACAAGAACTGAGTCATCGCGTCTGTATTATACTACATAGTTGTTAAGATGTTTTGTTAATTTGTGTTAATTTTGTTTTAAAATAAAATAAAATGTTTTTAATTATACTTTTTTTTTATTTTGCTCTTTTTCAAAAATGTAATCCCTCAGAAAATCAAAAAATCAGTTAATGGTTGCAAGAAAACTGTTAGGTATACAAAAAGGAAAATGTCTTAAGAATAAAAATGAACACTAACCATTTAATCAAAAACAATCATTAATTGAAGAAATGTTGAAATAAAGTCTGAAATTAATGAAGCATAAGAGAAAAAAGAAGTAATTAATTTAAAGTAAATTACATGAGTTTTATTACACAAGAAAAATAACAGTAAAAGGCATTTTCCGGATGAATGATTTTTTTTTTGTTTATTATAAATAACAGATAAAATGATGATAATATTAACTAAACAATCAACATTTAATAACAATGAAAACACAAAAATCGAGTTTCCGTTCGTGTTAATAGCCCGCCATAATGTTGGAGAAGTATTTCTTCTTCTTTACTTTCATGATGCCATTGTATGGATTTTTCCGCGCTACTTTGTACAAGTTAACGCGATTGTCATCGGCCGAATGCATAGGATGCCTCTGCGCCATTAAGCCATCAAACTGTTGATATTTGGCTTCTTCATCAATGTCATCTTCGTCAATATCATCTGGTAATGTGGAATAATGCGGGGTCTGCCCTGAAACCAAAGAGGGTGATATCCAGGAAGACGGATGCGAGTATGATTCTTCGGTTGGTAGAGGCTGTTGCGAATTCCACTCAGAATATGTGTTTTGGGGCATATAGTCAGAGTTAGCATAAGTTGGCGATGGCTTAAAGTTGGGAGAGTAGCTGTCCGTGGGCAGAACAGAAGAACCATAAGCGCTGCTGTCCTGCATCGTCATGTAATCTGGCTTGTAGTCATCATTTTCCTCGCTATCTGATTGATAACTAAACTGCTCGTAGCTGGGATGCTCTCTGATAGATTGACGCTGTTCGTACAACTTCATAAGTCGATATTTTTCGGCAGCACGCATTTTGTTGAGACGTCCACGATGACTTCTAGTGGAGGTTTTAATGTCCAAATCCGCATCTTCCACCGCCAGAGAGCTGGGTCGACGTGATTTACCACTGTGCTTGTTGAACGTTTCAGAGAAATCAAACTCCTTCAGATGCAATGGAGACGAAGCCATCACACTCAACGGATCTAGTCGGTGCACCACTTTCGTGTTCTTCTTTGGTGGCTGAAAGTGATGTTTGATCACCGTCCGAACATGCGTGTGTTTCTTGTAAACTTCTGGTATGTGCAATTTTATGTGAACACTGAAAGTAAATTCAAGATGTGAGACGTATTTTTTGCAGTTAAATAACTTTGTTCACAGCTTTTTGGCTTATTATTTTATGGAAATCCCAATATTGTGTAATTAACTATACGAAAATGTGTAACAAAACATGTCGAGAAATTATTCATGCAAGTTTCTCCTCATGTACTTGCGGTTATGTTTTCAGGCATTTCATTAAATCATTTACTGGTGCAAAAACACACATTCCAAATTGCAACAAAAACTATTTGATGTACTCACTGATCGTCACTGTCAGCATTCACCACAGTTAAAGTAATCACAAGGCAGGCCCAAGTTTGCAAAAACATTTTGCACACAATTTTACAGATTATTTTCCGCAACTTTACACTTTTCTATCTTCAATCTTCATCTACGAAATCACATAAAACACACAAAATCCATGTGAGCAAGCATGAAATCACAAAACTTAGTAAGAATCCGCATTGAATGCAAGATGCTGTAAAAATGACAAGTTCACCAGATATTCACCCAGTTTATATAACTTTTGCCATCTCCATTTCTGTGCTTTTCTAGAGCTTATCGCTGCCACTAGAGCCAGCTAACCGGAGAGTTTCTTTGCGATATCTACAAGCGGGGGAAACGCACTTGGCTCTGTGCTGGTCGTGATCCTCAAAAGGTGATACTTAATATTTGTGCGATGGATTCGTTGGAGCATGGGAAGCTTGATTTCATTTTCTAAGCGTTTACAACAATTGAAAGCATTTTCCCATATTATTCATGCGTTCGTCTCATTCAATTAACATCTTCATAATTATTTTTTTTGCAGCCTCTCAGCCACATTGTTAAGATAGTGCCAGTGCGTGTCTCATTTGAATCGTGGATTTTCGTCAAATCAGGCACCTTGGCATTTCGTGCAAATTTAGTTTACTTACTTACTGACGGTGTGAAATGCACCTGTGAATTTGTTTATTGTCACACTGATGAGTGATGATAGCTAAATTAAATTTCCCTAGGAAGTTAATCATCAATAAGGTAAAATATATAGATGAAACTGATAAGATGGGAAGTGTGTGAAATTATTGCACAATAAAATTAATTGCATACAATCATAATTGAACATATTCAACTCAGACTATATTTCTTTTATTGTCTTTATTTTAAAATTTTTTTGTTCTGATTGACAATATTCATAAACATAGTTACAGTAATTGCATTCATAAATATTTTTTTTAAATTTGAACGTGTCTCACATTACAAATATTTGTATTTCTAGCTTGCGGCTGGTAATAAAACATAAAAATGCCTAAATTGTTATATGTTCAACACCAACTCAGTTAAAAATGTGCCAACCGATACGACAATGATTATGAATGAGTATGCCATAAACAATTCACTTCTCTAAATCAGATGCAAGAGAAATGCACATGCACTTAAGGCTAGACACGAGTATCTGCCTCAGACCCTGCAATCAGCATCAAGACAATGCATTCTATTCCAATTTGTTGAACAAACTTCGACACTCTATAATTCTATTTTACATATTATAGCTAACACGTTAGACGAGTATAATTTTAAGCCATTAAAACGCATACGAGCCGCATGCGCACAAGATAAACAATCCAGATAAACTCTTCCTGATGAAAGTTCAAGACCAAGGGCGTGTTTCCACTTGTCTATATACAAAATTACATGCTTTACTAAGATCACGCGCCTGTCTGCATTATTTGTTAAATGAAATTTGAGTCCATTTAGCTCTCACTAACGAAAGTGATTTTCCAATTGACCGAATGCACATCGACTGATTGATCACAAAACGTTTGCGTAAATGCAACAAACTGCATCAAATTTTCTCCACGCGCCACGTTTCATTGGAAATGGTTGTCATAACTATATTTTTAAGCTGCGGGGAGTAATTACAATAATTTGATTTAATGCAGAATAGTTTGTTTGCGTCTTTAATGGCATTCATTATCGTACTTAACATTTGCAATGTCAGGCAATTTGCTGGAGCGCCGCCGCCGATGCAATTGGAGACGGCAAATGATAATTATACGGATGGTGTAGGATCTGCGAAGACGACACTTATTCAAGTGCCACACATATAATTATAATCGCGACTGAAGCATTCGCAAATGAGAATCGGCATTTGATTTTGAAGAAAGTTGAATGCTTTAAGTCAAATTCAGTTTCTTATAATTGAGGGTCTCTAATTTCTATATGTATAATTTTTTGCGCAGAATCAAACACCTGAACGAAGTGCACCGGATTTAATTACCTCTCGGCCATATTATGCGTTTTCAAAGTTTGAGCCACAAAGTTGCCTATCAGCTGTGCAATGCAGATGCAATAAAATACATCAAAAGGAGAAATTTACAACCAACTACTTAAACATAAGAAGTGATTGTATTACGTGCATGGCGCAGTACATTTTTCACGCATCCGGTGGGACACGTCCCAAGCTCATATTTACTCTTCCGATTGAATTCCAGCACAAATACCCACTCAGCTCAGTACAACATATATTTCTTTCAAATAAATATTAATAGTAAGAAGTTTATTAAGAACATGAAAACAATTAATAAAGATAGAAAGATCAACAAGAACGCATATAATTTAAAAGAAATTAGTCAAAAGAATGGTGGTGTTCATGCTCATGATGGCTCTCCTGAAAGTGGTGGTCATCCTCGAACTTCACCTCGGGATGATCATGTTTGTAGTGGTGATGGATATGCTCATGTTCCAGCTCCTCTTTGACTTTGATTGGCTTAATCACCTCGACGATCTTCTCTTCTTTAATGATATGTGTCTTTGGTTTATGATGGACGTGCTTCACGACGGTGTGCGTGTGATGGTGCTTCTCCACTTTAACTGGCACATGTATGATAATCTTCTTTTTCTTGTTATGGTGACTAAAAATACCATTCACAATTAATAAAGTCACATTTAGATTAATTCTGTTAAATCACCCTCCAGCTGATGCTTCCGTCACAATCACTGCAACCACTGCGACAGCTAAAAGCTGCAACAATAAGACACTGTACTCGTGTAATCACATTCACTACCGGTGTATAGAACTCACCAAAATTCTGAATTCCATATTAATCCTTAATCCCTGTTTGGCATGTGCTCGTTACTTAATCACGGTTGTCTAATATTTGATGCGATTTGGATGCAAGCACTTAACTTTTATATACTGTACCACCCCCAACTGTCGATGCAGTCGTAAGCAGGGATATGGGCTCGCACAATGCGGTAGTGCACAAACGTCCGCAAACCTGCAAACTGTTAACCGATACGATAAAGTGCACACGACATGTGGGAATTGAGTTGTTGCATGTACACAATAATCGCAAATAAACGAAAATGCAAATGCAATTTTCCTATTGAGACTTTTTACGCGATTCGCCAGTCATTTTGCACAGGGAAGACAATTATTATGTACAAAAAAAAAATGAAATCAAAAGTTTATATGTACTCATTACTTATGGTTTCTTAAGTGCACTCATTGTTTACATTGGCTTATTAGTGAATTAGTGCAAGTGAATAAATATTTGTATATATTATGCGTTTGGGTATGAATATTTCTGCTGTATAATTACACAGTCTTAATTCAATTACGGCACACCACAATTGTAAGCGGAACAGAAAGCCTTTGTGTGTGCAATTTCTTTCCGTGTGCACTTGCTAAGTGCAATAGTCGTTTGTGGCTTAAAGACGAATATAATTCGATTTTAATTTAGTCATTGTTTTCAATGTTATTTTCACATATGAAAATGATAGGACTTACTGCAATCGCCAATTATGGATGATGGTCTAATTTTTATGATTATTTCGATAAAGATCTGATCAACCGCCAAAATTCGAGCACTTTTGACTAAATTGTACTAATTTAGAATGATATAGTTTTTAGAATGTTGCTCTCAATATTTCTAAATAAATCAAAACTTTCTATCACACAAAAAAAAATTCTTAATAATTTTGTTAACATTACATTTGATGAACATGCCGCTATACAATTTTTTAAAACATAAACAATTCATTCTTGAAAACGAAAGTAGGTGAATGCTAATCGCTGCGTGTAAAGATGAAGATCAGTAAGTGTCACCGAAACTGTGTTTACGAGTTGAAACAGTGCATGTTCTCTGGGAAACTAGAACACAGTTCTAGACGTGAGGTTGACACAGCCATTTAAAAAAGCTCTTTTGTTGTTACAAGTACGTGCGACTTGAACATTCATATCAGCCAAACGTTTACAAGTTTATAGAAATCGCGTACTAAACTAACAATGGTCAGAAAGGAACTGGCCAAACTGGTAAGGAAAGGCGGCCACAGAACTCTTGTATAAAACCAAAGTGTCTGCTGAACATGAAGATTCTTTTTGTGCAATATGTTGAAGTGTTAACTCAGTTTGGAACTGAGCGTTTTCTTATAAGGCTGTCATTCCATGGATAAAAACATTTTGGATTATTTAGTGAAAAATGCAGTGATGATGCAGGCAAAAGGATCAGTGTTATTCTGTGCGATTGGTGTGATTTTGTTAGTGCAATGTATCCACGGAGAAACTAGTGAAAGACCAAAAGATTTCGATGAGAACCGAAGATACATTGACGTTCATCATGTGTGGCAAAAGCCAAGACCAAGACCTCCTCCAAGAAGGCATCGACAACCAAAGTGTCCACACCACTCATCGAACCACCATCATCGACATTCAAATATTGAAGGAGTTCATCGAAGACCAGTACTGCAGTACAAACGTGGTGATTTCAATGTGAATAGGTTGAACGATAATCGCCGAATCCTTAGCGATCCACCTCAGTTTCGAACTAATCAACCGCATCGCGTTACTTTTGATAATAACCTACCAATGCATTTTAAAGAGTTCCTAAGGGAATTCTCAGCCAATTATAAAAGCCCGTATGGAAGTGATAGTACCGGAATATTTGTGCCAAGATTGCCCAATCATTACACGAATTCGAATTATTCTTTTGTTTTTCCTCGAGATAACCACTTAAGAGAGCCGTTGTATAGATCAACCTACAAGTTTGGCAACAGTGATTTGTATCGTCCCTTTAAAATAAGGGATCTTCCTCGATGGCAGCAAGATTCATCGGAAAGTTTAGAATATTTTCCATCAAAATTTGGTAATCCCTCAACCAAAAAATGGCATAATGTGCTAAAGACTAAGAAATTTCCTATGTCAGAACCGATCCCTGGCCAAGTGATGTATCCTCCAACTGTTCCTAAATTCATTCCGATTCCAAGTAAAGACATGCTACCTCAAATTCCGCCGTTCGTTAAACTTGGTGACGATAGTCCTTCAATACAGCAAACTACTCCCAATCCTTCAAATAGTTATCTTGAAACCATTCCATTCTACAGTCATGAAGCAATTTTCCTTCCAACTACACTTCGTCCAACGCCACCTCCACCCGTAAGTTACACCACACCTGAACAGGTGTTTGTCCAGCAAACATTGCAATCACCACAGCATATTACTCCGCCAAATAACAATACATACACCAGCTACTGGCCAGCCACTCAACGTCCCCATACAGAACTTCCAAAAGCATATCCAAGTGTAGTGTATCCGCAGCCATCACATAATTATGTCTACCACGAAAAGCCGCATCAGTACAAGAATTTTATCAATGAACAACACACATCAAACATCAAACCAGTTTATGAAGACGACTCAAATGACTTCTTTGATCCCGCAACGGTGCTCCCAGCGACGACACAGAAACCTATAAGTACTCAGAACACGGAACATTATAATTACACGCCAATGCCGGCGGCAATAAGCAGAACCGTAACGGCAACAGCATCGACACAGTTTGCTACCACCAGAATGCCGACTACCAAGCCAATGACGCCACCGACAAAACGGATGCATACCATCAAGTACTACAAGGTCGCCGCGAACGAAACTAATAGGGCATCAAATCAGTCATCGGCATTACATCAGCCGATGAGAATTCACAATCACTCCAATAAAGAAGAGCCGTCAGAAGACAACAGGAACCGGTACAAAACCCATCATGTCGCTAAACATGCGGGATTCAAAGTAGTAAGGCGAAAGCTGAGGCCGAAAGGTCAGACATATTCCCAACGCGCCAACCTCACCGACCAAATGCAAGTGCAGACGTTGAGTAGCCTCATTTTTGATCCAAACATTGAGTCCACGCATAATCAAGTGAATAATTTAGGTGGAGTACAGGTCGTTTATGGGGAGCATCAAAATAAAGAAGAAGAATATGGCCAGGATGGGTACTTGAAGAATGATCTGTTTATGCTTAGGCGGCCCATTTATGTACCAGAGAATGAGATGAAAAATTCAGTAAATTCCGATCTAAATTTGCAGGAAATGGAAAGACACCAGCAAGGCAAACCAGATCAGGAGAAGTTTTTGGATAATGAAAATGAATATTATAAAAGTCAATATGAGGAAAATCAAGCCACCAACGACCAATATCAAGACAATAATGCCCTTAAAATTGTGTATACAAATGAAGAAGAACCTCAGATGGAACCGAATCACGATTACCGATGGAATATTCAACCAAATTCTGATAGTAAACCCGACGACTTCTCTGGTTATCAGAGACATAATGGAGCTCAAACATTACATTTCAGTGATGGAGTCCACGACAATGTCAACAATAAAACGTCACCCAAAGAAATGAATACCCTTAATCACCAAGAAATCCAAAATATTAATGAAATGGCCCAAAATCGTCAAGATTCCTGGAAGAACCAAGGATCGGTGCCACCAATGATACCAGTATCTCAATATCAGAGAGTTCCATGGAGAATAAATCGCCATGGGTAAGTTTTTATGAATATCTTTTAATTAAACAAGTTCTAATTACATTAGGTTCACAGTGACCCAAGAAGTTTAACGCTGTCAAAAGACTCAAGCACCAAAGAAACACCTGCAGATGCCAACAAGTGGTCATCTACCCTAAAAAGCCGAATTCTGCCACTGAACATGGAGTTAATACCCAGGATGGACAACGCCAGCGTAGTACTGGGAACTCACATTTTAGTGCATCCGTGATGATGATCAATTTATAAGTTACCAACAATAAAGTGACAAAAAATGTTAGGAATTTGTTTTATTTGTTTAAAAAATAACGGCAGTCTTTTATACAAATCTTATGCGGTTTAGATCTTAAAATGCCACTCTTGTCGATGTACTAATTAGTGTTCTTCGGTTGTTTGTTCAGTCACGCTATTGTTCATCTGATCGTCTGTTTGCTCGCCGGTTCGTTTTTCCGGATTGTCTTGAGGCGGCACTGCCATCGTAACAGGACACATGCAAGGAACAAATTGCACATGTTGCACGGTCACCGGTTGCATATTGGTAATGTACTGATATTGGCCCGTTGAGTCGACCAGATTCTGTCCCTTAAGCGGCATTGGCAGTTGTTGGGTTGGCACTTCTTTGGTGGGCACATTTTGGGAAATGTATCGACCTCCTAGAATAGATTGAGCGGTTGACTGAGCTGGTAATAAAGTTGGTTGCATCTCCAAAGTGTCGCTAAGTTTAGTGGAGCTCCCAGAATTGATAATCGAGCCTTGTGACTGTGTTTGAGTAAAACTATTTGAATTGGATAATCCAGACGATGAGCCACTCGAATATTGAAATCCTTGTGAGTTGGAGCCAGATACTGCGGGTGATGATGTCAAGAAATTTGAATTGTATCCGTAGGAGTTTGCAACTGTCTTTGGTGTGTAGAACTGTGATGACTGGGAGCCACCAGATTGGAGGAGAGGAACGCCGCTACTTTTGCCACCAAACTGAAACTGTTGGTATGGATTTTGGGATTGCGCTGCGAATGGGAATGGATGGTATGTGTAGGCTCGAAAATATCCAACTGGAACTGGTTTCACCGGTGGTTGTTCTCTATGAAATTACAACAATAGAGAATAATTAACGACGTTGGTAATCTTATGTATTTTCGCTTAATTTGTTTGCTTTTGCATTGTACTTACGCTGCCCTAGATTCGCCCCACCAGAATGCATTGCAAGAGGCCGTCAATGCAATTAATACAACCTGAAAGGTATTTTTGTGATTAAACTTAGTGAACCGATAAAAAATGAATTGAAAGTTTCTAAATTTCTACATCATTGAGAATTTTCTTTTGCCACCGTTTGACTATTTTATTTTATTCGGAAAATTGAATTTTTTTTAATTCTATTAACGATAGAATTTTATCCAATTACACTTTTGATATGTCACTATCATTTTTTTTATTGAAATGTAATCCAGTCCACTTAAATTCACTAGAAATTCATCCTTACCGCAACTTTTTTTACTTGAAACATTTTCAATGCAACACAATAATTTTAATTTTTTTTTTCTGATAAATCCAATTTCGGGAATTAATCCTCCAGCGAACTGCACTCTCCGATTGACTGGAATATTCTGTAATGGGCCCGAAATTAGGGAATCGAATTTATACTAAAAATCCCCACCACATTAAATTCCCAAGTAAAGCGTAAGAAAATCACGACACGAATCCAGAATCAACCTGATCTCCCATAAAGAATAAGAACTGTTGAATAAAACAGCCCTTTTCGTGTGCATTATCTATCTCCTCTTTGACCATTCATTCGAAGATTCGGTTGATTCTTCAAGTTCTCTCAACGTGTTTCACTGATAATCGTCCAATTTATATTTTCTGGCCGCAAATCATCATAGCAATTGTTTCTGTGCAAGCCACTTTTACAGCATTTCAAGAATCAGGAAGTTGAATGAGCTTCCTAAACGGTGTTTAAGCAGAGTCATGCGGTCTTGCCATATGCATCTTACACCCTCAGTGCATAAATCGATTATACAAATTCTTGATTGTAAACAATAATTTTAATTAAGTTCTTTGTATCCATGAAAATGTAAGATTCATCCTGCCCAAATGTCGATACAAGCGTAGACCACCGACTGCCTGCAACATGACTTTACTCTTAAGGTGCTGCTTAGAGGAGGTCCATTTCTTATTCAATTTTAAATTGTTACAAATCTATATAATATAACTAGTACCAACTAAAATTGAAGATTTAATTAAATTAAATTTGTTTTTTGATTAATGAATTTAGTAAATTACGGATTAACAATCTCTCGACAGATGATTTACTTTCCTTTGCAAAGCAATTTTCTTGGACTTGCATTTATTGAACCACATAAATCATAATTGCTGATATTATCAACATAAATAGTTTCGCATAAATCTTTGAAACGTCTACTTTATGTCAGAAATGACTCAACCGTATTTGAAATTTTCTAAACACTTCCTCTTAACAAATGAACAGGTAAATGCAGTCACTCAATTCAATGAAAAAGACAAGCTCCGATGGAATTCCGAGCATCTAAAAAATAATTATTATTCCAAAAATTGTATTTGTTTTCGTTCGGCCTAATGCACTTTTAATGCCATATAATTTGTCTTCGAGAAGAAACAGTGGACGGTGAAAGGGATGCAGATATAGGAACCTTTGAATGTTTCTCCCGCAACAAGTCATTTCACACCTGTGGTCTTTTCATACACAAAAGTACAGACGATGAATTCTTAAGACGCTGTAAGATAGGTCAGTGACCCATTTGCAGTGATAAACAGAAAACAACGGATTTAAATGAAATGAATGCGGCGAAGGGCTGTCGTTTGGTGACCAATGTTCGAGTCTTTGAAATTAATCCCTTTTAATGGGAATTCTTAAATATGTTTACGGCTTTGTTTACGGCAGGGGAAGGCATTTGGGGAACCCACGAGATAACGATGGTGCTTGGCAGATACCCTAATTTGAATTTATGTGTGCTTATGGTAATATTTAAAATATAATAGCGGCTATCATTTACATGGAAGTCGTGAGACACAATTCAGGACAACACTGATAAGTTGTTCTAAGAAATCTTTTTAAATAAGCTTATAAAACATAAGCATTTCTGGTCATTTATCAATTTTGTCAAGCCAGATTTATGTATTCGAAAATCTAAATAATTTGTGTTAAATAAAAATATCATATATCAGGACCCTAAGTGACTAACCATTCGTTAAGTGTGATCGACAAACCTTCAATTTATATCTAATACCAAGTGAAATCATTAGCCCAACGAGAAATGATGAAAATTGCCTCCCAATTATCCGTCAAATGATTGATTTGAAACTGTCAGCAGTGAGTAGCAGCTCATCGATTGAGCGCCTTCCGTCTAAGTGATTCTTCCAACGAAAGGTAGCCACATTCTTAAGTCAACACTAAACAATGACCGCATTGAACGAGGAATAGTTGTTGGTCGGAGCGTGTGGGTAAAGGCACACACCGAAGTGGCCATCATTTGTTTGGATTTGAAGTGATCCCTAGTCAATAAAATTGATACAGAATTATTGCTGGCTCCCTTTACTAGTCATTGTTTCCTTTCCTTTGAAAGTCTAACAAGCATCTAATTAGCTAACATTTACATTAAGTAGAGTGTTTTTATGTTAATTTTGGCCATGCAGGGAGAAGGTCGCTTTTTCGAAGAAAAAAAAAACTATTTGATTACCCCTTGGCCCTTAATGCCTTATTGTGTGCATGCTACTCTTGAGATGTGGCCATTTAATCGGTGCAACGCGTTATTAATCATTTTCCCATTGTGGCCCGGCCCAGCGTGCGTGTGTTTTCGGTCGACGAAGGGCATTTGAGCAAAGTACCTCTAAAAGGGGGCGGAAATTCCATTACTATTAAAGGTATTCGAATGGAGGTCAGTGCCGTCATTGCAATTCGTGAATGATTTCTGTCCATAGTCCTAACAGATTCATAAAAATGCAGCACATTCCAAGCCAATGTACCTCATCACATCTCTTGTGAGCTTCACTTGTCTAATGCTCCCTAACATCTTTATAATAATTCTCATGAATGACTGGACTGCCTCAATTTTTACTGTCTACATTTTATGTCTGTCCAATATGTCAATCAAAACTATGTAATATGGTTATAAACGAGCAGCATGTCTGTTTACGAAGATATATGTTAATCCCGAAATCCGTTGCATGTGTATTATGTTGCGGACAAAAGATTCCACGCATTGTTGGGCTGTTGGATCCTTCATGACACAGTTAGCCTTTGTAGTGCATAAAGAAATGATGAAGACTCAACAGCAAAAAGGAAACAACAACTGATCTCTAAATTGTAGTGAATTAAATCAGAATCAATTTTTTTGTTTCTCAATAGTAATTTATGTCCTCCACGTTGATGTCTTAAGGGCGAGCGCTACGTGCCGAAGGCCAGACCGGCTGAGCCTCATGCGATTCTGTTGACTCATCGTGCCTTGCGTGCACCGGCGTTTTCTTTTTGATCATTCATCACAACTTTGTGTTTGGCTGCGCTCACAAATGCATTTTCTTATGTGCAGCGAGGAAATGCGCTTGCCTCACAAATTAAGTTGTACATCGCAAGTGATGTTTTTCCAATGTTTGTTGTTTATGTATGTTGCCTCTTCAGGTCCTGATTGCATTCAAACAATTCCGAACAAAAGTGTGTTTACGGTTATCAGAATTGGTCGAGAGATCTTACACTTCCCCCCATTTAGTTCCATTTAATACCGTTTGCCGGTGAAATGGATGCTTCCATTCATTGTTTGCGCCTACCTCGCCATCTCGACTCACCTCGACACATTTAAGATGAAGAATAGAGTCGAAATGTGTATACATATTACATTACAATCGTTCAACCGGAACTGGCCAATATAATCAATTACTATGGGAGAACGGATGCACAAGTGTTGCTATGGGGGGTATTGGGTCGTGTCGTCTCATTGAACATACTCGACACACTAAATTTGTGAGGCATCATGTTTCCCGATCCGAGCTTAAGAAGGAGCCAATCGGGCTGAATGTGGCGCGTGAGAACTAGACCATAGGGTTGGTATGGTTTTAGTGAGGTAATTAACAATTATTTAATCCTTATAGATCCAAATTTGAATTTAAATGCGAGACTAAGATCTTTTTAAATTGAATATATTTGTAACCTCTGAGATATCTTCTTTGGTTCTATAATTTTTCTTTATCATAAGCCGTCTAAGATATAAGAGATCCAAACAATTAAAGAAACAAATCAAAAGCATCACTGCTGCCCCATAACTGAACTAATGTCGACTCAACAATCACTTTGCAGCCAAATCGTGTCTTTAAGCGTACAGTCTAATCACATATCTGGGAGAAAGTTCAATTCAGCTTAGCGCGAAATATAAGACAAGCCCTGTCCCATTCTCATTCCCTCTCGCCGTCGTCGCCACGGTTGGCAAATGGCATTTCATTCAAATCGTACAAACGCCATGCCACGTGCAGTTTTTATGTCGCACGCCTTGTCTGCACGCTGTATGCAGATTTAGTTGGTTGGGTACCAAGCGACACTGGCAGCTTTTCTTGACAACCTTCTTCATATTCCGTGAAAACTGCAAGGTAAACGTTTTATTAAACTGTCCAAGTGATCAATGAAAGTTATGAGATTTGTAACGGTCCTGTGCGTGCTGACAACTTTTTGCAGATGCGCTTTGTGTTGGTGGCAATTCTTTTTCTCGTGGTAAGTGCGGTGCGTGGCCGACCGTACGATCCAACCGACAAGGAAATCGAGACAGTCATCCCGAAGGAGGGAACCTTTGAGGCGTTCTATCTGCGCGAGATGCATGGAATTCCAAATGGATCAGCACGCGCTGCCCATTCTCATGGTAGCTACTTCAAGCATCGTAATCCAGCACTGGTGGACGTGAAAAATGCAGCCGCCTATGGCTTTCGATTTGACGGCAAGCGTCGATTCAATTTCGATTAAAATGGCCCACGGACACCATCGGCCGGATTGAATGGTACAAAACAACTCTTAAATTGTTTTGATTAACTTTTTTATTTGCTATGCTTAAAATATGTTTGATGATCCTAAATTATAATAATAAAAACATTTAGATTGTCTTCATTGAGACGTTTTATGATTTAATGCTGCACCATCTCACGTTTTTACGATAAATGTACCGTTTTATTTTTATGTTCCCTAAGAAGTGACCACAATTAAAAATGGGTCTTATCTCATAAAAGAACCGTTTAAGTGTTTTACATTCACCCCAACCATATACGAATATTACAGTCAAATAAATGCTGATAAAATTCTAATATGAAAATGCTATGAAATTTGTTCACAAAACGGAGACGAAAAAGCGATCATTCTTAAAAGAGAATACATTAAGAACTTGAAACGTAAAGACAATGTCAAATAGAATTATGGTCTCTGAATGATCTTGAGACGCTGCTACAGTAATGCATTTTATATATTAGACTGCAACTCTGGTGGCTGGTCTGTTAGCTGTTTCTTGAATGCCCCCTGCGTCTTACGCTTGATTTATCATTCAAAATTCTAATGTTGAGAAAGACACTATTCTAGACCCGTTTATAGAACCCAAATCTTTAATGCTCAACAAACTGTGCACGAATAAGAAAAACTAGTTCTTTAATGCTAATTAGTTGAGAATAACTTTGAATCGCTTTATTTACTGCATCTATGAATGACGCTAGACTTCTAAGTTTAACTTCGAGTCTTGATTATTTACTCAAGAAATTCAATAAAAATGCGGCTGTTTATTTATTTTATATTTTCATTTTATTTTTGTACTGACTTTGTTCTTTAAAAGTTGAATAATTTGCCATAAATAAATTTGATGCTAACTGAGTATAAAAACTAAAAACACTCACATTTAGCACATTTCTTATATAATTAAAATATATCTGTTTGTGATTTCTTAGCGATAATTCAAATAAATACAATTTTAATTTCATTCAAATACATAAATCCATTAGTTCCTTTTAAAGTTACATTTTACGGTGGCTTAAATCTACATTGTTCTGGGTGATGGCTCACAAATATTCATGTCAATGTGGTTGAGTCAGGAAATACTGCGGGAATTCGTATTGATCTTACGAATCTTTCAATTATTCACAATTGCATTTTGTATATTGCAATAATTGCATTTGACTGAATTAAAAAATGAAAAATCGTGCATTTAATGATTTTAAATCAGTTGTTATTTTTTTTTGTTTTAAATAAAATTAAGACATTTTCAGTCGGAGGAATCTAAATACACATTTGATGTCAAATAATAATTAATTGGATTGCACTCAAGACAGTTGTCGAATAAACTGTTAGTCAATAGAAAAGATTTGAAACTGTAAAGAAGTAATACGTTTTTGCAATTTCCCATTTTTGGGACACCAAAAAAGTTTTAGTTATCACACTTACTGTTATCAGCTTCAGAATAATATAGTTGTAAACTAATTAATGTGATAAGGCCCTTTAATCAGTTGCAGTTGCTACAAAGATAAAAGTCATATCTTTTGGCCGTTTACTACAAGAAATCCCACAAATACGCACGCGCTTGCGTATCAAATAAACAAATAAAAAGGGAGGGGAAGGATTGCATACCTAAGAGTTTTATACTTAAACGGAATAGTAAAAATTTTCCAGCTTTGAC
The DNA here is from genome assembly GCA_026546915.1 of Sylvicola fuscatus. Taxonomy (NCBI): domain Eukaryota; kingdom Metazoa; phylum Arthropoda; class Insecta; order Diptera; family Anisopodidae; genus Sylvicola; species Sylvicola fuscatus. Next base: position 26,179 of record JANSTS010000939.1, read on the forward strand.
TTGATAGAGGGTTTTGTAAATGGCGAGAACCAGCCAATGGAAAATCGCCCGAAAACAGACTGAATGCTCTTCCACCGTGACTTTTTCACCCATCGTGCTTCCTCCTTTTTCAGCTGCTCGATTCCCTACAAAACAAAGCCATTAGACCCGAAATATTCTGGAGAATTATTGATCCAGCTTACTGTTTCGTCGTTCCAGATGGCGCTCAATTGTGTACTCAGCATAATCATTGTAAAAACTGCAAACAAAAGTGCTTCAAACACTAAAAATAATAGCAGAATAACAGTTGCTGGTGGCGTGAACGATGAACATTCCCGCCATTCGTATTTGATGCAGTGAGCAAATTGGTTGACCGTCAGGAACATGGCATGAACCGATATGAGAGCAATGTACATCTGAAAATGATAATTCAATTGTAATCGAAAATATTCGTACTTATTTAACAGGAAATTTACCGTAAAAAGGACGAAATATTTTTGATTATTTTCACCGACACAGTTGTTCACCCATGGGCAGTGATGATCCATTTTCCGGATGCAGCGTTGACACACTGAGCAGTGATGGGCTCGTTCAGGTTTAATGCAGCAGCACTTTGGGCACTTGAAAAATACTTGCCCTTCTCTCAAACCCATCTGATGAATCATTTCTTTAGTAGCATTACCTTTCGGTACAGCACCCTGCAAACTTAATTAGAATTTTTGTCCAATAAATTATCAGAAAATAAACCTACCGGATCTGAAAACATGGTCCTCATGTGTGATGCAATGGCCAGGAACGCCAAAAGATTAAATATGACCATATTTATAGCGCTGTAGACAGGATGGGGATTTGGTAGGATAATTACTGCCATAACAACGAATTCGGCGTACAAAATGAGGAGCCACGTCAAAACAGCACAGATAATCCCACAAATGTCCTGAAGAATCAAAAAAGAATCTTAATTAGTCTTCCACTAGCGGACAGATCAGTGTCGGCCGGTACATACTTGGACACACCAGGCGCGCCCGCCACAGCATTTGTTGTGCATATCTTTCTCCCTTCGGAATGTTACGTGTTGGTAATCCATAGTCCAGACTCCAGTACATGCAGGAGCACCCACTTTTATCTAAATCTACCTTTTGATTTTATTTTATCACAATATTGCCTTGGAGGTTATAATTGTCATTGTCTTAATTATTGGAAGTACGGGGCTAATTTTCGATTCATTAAGATGCTGCTCCACAAAGTACACTTTTAGGCACGTGCGGACACTTTCAAACACTTGTGCTTACATTAGGTAAATTTAATGGACAAATTAGAAGAAATAACTGAGTAAAATTATAATTAAATAATTTTCAATTCTAATAAGTTTATTCACTTTTCTTCGTGTTATGACAGAGAGGCACCAATCTGTCAAAAATTTAGTGGTGGCAACTGTGAAAGAAAATGTAAACTCATCGATTGTCAATATTGACAATATTAAATAATGTTTTTATTTTGTAATTGATGTTTTTGATTGATCGTTTGGTTGATTTTCTAAAATTCCTCCTTTTTTAAAACAGCTTTAAACTGTTTTTATGGGCAAATCAAATCTAGACTATTATGTCTCGGAGATCAAATAACTCTTGGTTTTATATAGACAATTTTACAATTTTCCCACACAAAAATTATTTAAAATTAAAATTTGAATACGAAATTTCCTAAACAAATTATTAAATCGCAAAGAATTGAATCTTAAAGTTTACAAGCGAATTATATATATTTATGTATTTTTCGTAATAATATTTAACGATTCGCACGCAAATCGATGTAAATTTGAGTTTGTAATTATAACTTATCTGCAATTAATTATCTATATCCTTTTGATCTTAAAACTAACGATTTCTCGAAATCTCAAAATATATAAAACATCGAGAATGCAAGAAATTGGATTTAAAATGTTAAAAATTGATATTTAAAGTTTGTGAAATCAAGGTCAAGAGCTATTTTTGAAATTGCTTCAATTCGCATTCATTATTTTCAAAACCACGTCCTGCTATGTCTCTGCTGCACTAAAGAGGATCAACATTTTCCATATACGTTCCTTAAAATCGGTGAAGAAAGAAATCGGTCTGAGGAATTAATGACCAGACAAGAAAAATTGTATAACTAAAGACGTGAGCAAACTAACAAATGGTCAGAATGGAATCGTTAATTTATGAAACAAAATCCGCAAATTTTGATTTTTTGAAGATATAAAAATATATTATACATATTATTGTTATTATTACCCAAAAACAAAACAACAAGTTCTTAAAATAAATAAACGAAACACAGGCTAAAAGTCATTAAATCTAGGCTGGCGTCAGTTTAGTGCTGGGCTGCAAAATGGTGATGAGGCCAGCAATAGAAGATGCTGCGCCCAGCATGCCAATCGTGCGAGGCCTAAAATTGGTGTACCCCAGCGCCGTGAAAGGAATGAAAAAGTCGCACGAGTTCTTAAAGGTATCAAGTAGAATGTCCTTGTGCTGGTAGACGCAGGCAATCGTCTGCAACGAGACTGCTGCCAACTCGCTGACAGATCGAATGGGCGCACAGCTCTTGGGACGAACATAGCTATCAAAAATGCGCATAATCTCGTACACGTCGCGTGCCAGATTCATCACAATGGTCAGCAGCCAATACTTGTTTGAGTACTTTGTCCATTTGGGGGCATCAATGCTTTTGAACAGTCCGGTTCGTGACAGCCAGATGATGTGGTCCGAAAACAGGTACATCGCCTGTGCCAATTTGCTCAACGTAGACGTCACACGCACCGTCACATTGTCGTAGTGGATTGTCTTGAGGGATGAATAAAACACTTCCCAGCATTTGCCAAATCGAAGCACTGCAAAGATTGACACGATACATTAGAAGATGTTCATAAAACTTAATTATTGATATGTGATTACATTTACGGAAGGAGCCCAATAAATATTCCAGGGTTTTCAGGCTATCTACCAGCTCACTGTTAACTTGCTTCGTCTGATAACAGTCCCATGAAGCTCGACAGAGATATTGGATCAGTCTGATTAAGAAATTATATAAATGGACATTGCATTATCTATTTAGAGAGATTGTTTTTAGGCGAATGGAATAAAATATTTGTACCTTGCACTTTTGTCTTTTCCGGCTGTTTGGCTGTTCAATTTGATCATTATATCCATTTTGATGCTGGACGAAAATAATAAGTAGCAGGAAAGTTGTCTCGTTGTCGATTTTTTTTTTTTGCGGAATTATCTGCACCGTGGGAACTTCTATAATATACAAAACAAATAAAACTTTGATCTTAGCTGAATAATGTATTAACGACTTGAATGGCGGGTTTTGAAGCAATAAGGCTAGAATTGACATCTCGATTCTCGAATCTCGAACATCCGTCATACCGAGAATTTCGAAAATTCATTATATTCATCATCAATTGAAATAATTAATTAAATAAACAAATTTAAAAACTTCATTTATCAATGGCAATGGTTTAAATAAAAATTTCAATACAAATTTACAAATAAAATAATTATAGCGAGATTGCGTATTTATTTGAAACTTCGAAATTCGCATTTTAGTACAGAAATGCAACTAGTGCTGGCGCGCGTGGCCGGGATGCCAAGCTCGACACTGCAATCGCCATTCACGTCTCGCACCGCATTTGTTTGTGTTTTATCTTTTGACATATGCTGTGCGTCGAATTGTTAAAAATTTGATTTTCTGCAAAAGCCGCTGATATTTTTCGTTCAATAGCCGTAAAAAGTCGGATTTTCAAGCTGCTAAATTACAGTGAAACAATTTTCGTGGCCGACTTTGCCCGTCGCGGCTAGAAATTAAGAAAACATCCAAAGCAGTAAGTACCACCACACGTTAAGGCAGCCGCTGTCACTTGCGCTTCTCCCGCTTATTTTTATGCGTTTCCTTCGTTGCAAAATTGCGTGATTTGATTCGGCTGGCTGTTTTTATTTGACTTTTTCTTTTCGTTCTTTAGTTTGTTCGGCTGAGTCATTGCTGCAATTGTGCATTACAATTTACACCATTTGCACCACTCCTTCACATCCCGCTCTCCCGAACTCATAACACACCAATCTCACTTAAGTCGTCCTATCATGGCTAATTTGGCACCAAAGATTGTCAAAGGAAAATGTAAGTCAAAACACACTTGTTTTCATTAGAAAGTATCAAATTGAATTTATTTTATTAAGATTTGCATCCATGTGAAAGATTTTAACAAGCAGTTTTGTTTCAGTGTCTGCTGAGTCCGAGGAGCAACAGAAAATGCGATTCCAAGTCGAACTTGAGTTCGTTCAGTGCCTTGCTAATCCGAATTATCTACACTGTAAGTTGAACAACAGTTTATTTATCGGAAAGTCTCAATAGAAACGCTTCCTTTTCAGTCATAGCTCAACGGGGATACTTTAAAGACAGCACATTTCTCAATTATCTAGAGTACCTGCAATATTGGAAAGAGCCTGAATACGCACGATACATTAAGTATCCAAACTGCTTGCACTACCTGGACTTGTTGCAGTACGAACACTTTCGACGCGAAATTGCCAATTCGCAGTGCTGCAAGTTCGTCGACGACCAGATGATATTGTCGTGGCAGCAGAATTTGCGCCGTGGACAGCGGCTGCTGATGAACGGCCATCAGCAGGCCGAGGAGGCGTCCACGTCGGCGGGCGCCAGCAACGGCGTGGAACAGGACGAGGAGGGTGCCGTCGGCGGCGTGGTGAAGGTCGAGGGCGCGGCCAATGGGGACGAACAGGGGCCTTCCTAATGTATTAAGCATTTTCTATTACGTTTAAGAGATTTTATTTTTATTACATTGAAAATGAAAATGCAGTTTCAAACTGCATCTTTTTGTAAATACACACACATTCGATATATCCAAATTAAAAAACAAAACAAAACAAAACAGCAAAAGTATTTGTTTGTGAATGAAAAACGCCTGGTGCTATGTAATTGGTGGTGATGTAGATTTCCAATTGGGTTGAATATGGCGCCAATTTCAAGTGGTTTACCGAGAAAAGGACCATCGTGTCTTGTATGAAAAATAAATGATACCTACCTGATAAAATTAAGCTCTTTTACTATATTCCTTTTTTTTTTAAATGCTTTCTCAATTCTGAGTCCTTACGCATTTACTTAATTACCAACTAATTAACATAACTTTACCTAATGCTTTTAATTAAAACTCAGCGAATTGTTGCATTACTGGGCAAACGAATGGCGACAGCTGCGCAGTCTCGCCAATTCTGCAAACGATTCCCCCCTATTCACTTGATGTTTCAAGATCACATTAGCTGGCGGTACCCCAAGCGTTCTCTCCAGTTTCCATTCAGTCGTTTCGCAGCCATCCTCTTGATGACAACGTTTAGTCTTCGCGACGCTTTGCTTCGTTTGTGTCGGTTAAATTCACGTCTCAGTCTTTCGCTGTGTGGCTTACCAATTAAACGGTCAACTCTGCACTTAATTGCTTGATTATTCTCTAAAACAATTCACGGTAATTTGGCCTGGAGTTATTAAGTCAAGTGGTGAGTGTGTGTGCTGGTTTCAGAAACCAGAAAAAAAAAATAAAGTTTTGAAAAAATCAGAAAGCACGATGTTAAATTGTATTTAATTGTGTTGAGAGGATTGTTTATTAGCCAAATGCAAGTATGCACTTTATCAATTCATTCTTTCTTTGCGAACTTCATATCTGGTTATAGTTGAGAAGTTTTCCGTAAAAGGGCAACTCAATACTTTGTTTGAGACTAATTACATTCATGAATGCTCAATAGTTTTTTGCATTATGCAAATTAACGCTACATTTATAGAGACAACTAATTATGTTTATGCTAAGTCGCTATTTTCCTGTAAATTGATAGCAATTACCTCTTAACACAAGTGCGCAAAAGTGTGACTCGTTCTTGAGTATAAATTTACGTCAAGATCAAAAATCTTCAGAAAGAGCTTTTCAAGTGACACTTTAGTCTGAATGTAGCTGCCGGCAATCAAGAGTTCGTTTATAAATTCCAGAAATCTGTTTAACTTTGTGAAAAGTTTAGCTAAACGTTCGTTTACTTGTATTATCATAATAAGAAATATTTACAATAAATGAGAAAAAAACGCATGAATTGTTAAGGACTTTTAAGTTTTAGCGAGATTTATATCTCACATTTGAATGTTTTTTTTTAATTAAAAATTTGTTTTGCAAATACCATCTAATGGTAGACTTTTAATCATTTGTTTAAGAAAATTTATACTAATGGTAAAAACGAATGTCAACTCCAGCTGTTATTTGCATTAACTAAGAGAAATTGTCTCAAGTGCCAGAAGATAAGATATTTGAAATCAAAGAAATGTTATAAGTTAGAAACAAATGTTTATTTTTTACAAATGTCACACACAAAGTTGCTACTCTCAACTCAAAAGGACTAAATTAAAAACAAAATTATCTTATCACAAATGATGTTGAAATATGTCGCAATTTTATACATACATTTTAAAAATGTTGCCAACACATCTTTTTAGTTATATACGTACCACAAAGATCGAACATTTTTTTTCAAAAAAACGATCTTGGGAAGTATATGTACT
>JANSTS010000972.1:0-11108 GCA_026546915.1 Sylvicola fuscatus
TCGGCCCGCAACTTATGTACGTAAAGACAGAAAAGTGGAAAAACGCCAAAGCTGAGAGCTCAAAGCGCATTTACAACAATCATGTTGGGAAGTTTTGTAGTGATATGGAGGAAAGGCCGGTTGGCCGATCGACCGGTCGACCGCCGGTGTAAAATGGGGGCAAGAAAATTAAATCATCAGCGAGATCAGTAAACGGCAACAACAAAAGGCGACTTCGTTAACTTTTTGTATGTGCATATGAGTAATATTGTTTGGTTACGTCAATTCACACACCCGAGATGAGATGATCTTGTGCCGCAGCGTCGCGAAATCTTCACACACAACAAGCTGACAGATCTTTAAATAAATTAATTTCATTGTAATTGCAGTAACGACGCACGGGCACAACCTTAAAGCAATGATTCATTATGACGATGTCCAAATTCAAGCGAGAAAGGCCTATAAAAACGGTAAGTGGGTTAAGGTGATAAACTTGAGTGCGCGACTGAGACCCTCCTCCCTCTCAACCGGCTGCAAACCGGTAAAGATGGCCCGACATGGATCGTCTTACAAATTGAATGCGGTAATTTGACGATATTTTGCTGCACGCATCCACACAGGTTACAGTTATTGCGGTTTTATATATGCATTCCCTTGCAATAAAATGTACATTTATGGGAAGAGGCGGGCTGCTTGATTCGACAATCAATATGTAACTGCATTTCGGTGTGGCTCAACATATATGTAGTTGTGAGCACAGTTCGTGTAAGACCCACATATCCGCTTTGATTCAACCTAAGATGATTGAACCACATGCATGAGTAGTTACAACTGCTTTGAAGTTATGAGCATAAACAATCTGTAATCAGGAAGCAGGATTTGTTGAATTCGAGTTCAATAGATCCGTAAATGTCTGCATTTTCGTAGGTAAGAATGAATTACCAATTAAATTTGTTTCCAAGAATTACCTGATGCTGCGATAGAGCAGAACAAACGTCAGCAATGTTGCTTCGTTGGAAACATGATCACATATCCAATTAGTGGGATAAAAGCATGCATGAAATATGCAAAACTAGATGTTGGAAAATTATAAAATTATTATTGACAGAGATTGTAAATTAAATCAAATAAAAATGAGAAAACCGACTTTCTTCTGTGCTAATCTTGACAAATGCAATGTGCGTTACGTAGCAAATATTAAAGTGAACTCCCTTGAGGCTCGCCAATAACGTGATTAATATACATGTAACCAGAAACACATAATAGCCACGTCATATGAACACGCCGAAGGTCGAATCGATGTGTATTCAGAAATGTTTCAATTTATTCACGTCTCGGAATCGTGATAGAACCACAAGGCATAGCCAGCGATTATAAAACAGACACTTAATAGGACCGATACAAACATATATGCGCGAATAAAACACGCCTCCTTAGCATAAAACATGTGCGATTTCTTTGCACATGCAAAGTACCGGCGAAAATGGCGAGAGCACAGACGAACGATCATCCAACGCGAGAACATCCGCCAAAAAGTAGAACGTAACCCAATTAATAACCATATAATGAAGTAATGACACACTTTTGGGTATAAAGAATGTACTCAAGATACATTTCGCCGGAACCGAACCACATTTCCGCACTCAAATACTTACTGATTGTTTCCCTTTTTTACACTATTTGGATTTCCCCCAAAAACAAAAAAACATGACGTATTGATTAATTGAAAAGGGTCAGAAAAATCAGTAAGGTCGTGCAAAAACAAATCAAATTTTCATTATCACCTTTACTTACAAACTTGCTCGTGTACTTTATTTCCAATTTTTTTGTCCGAAATAAAATTACACGCTCGTGTCTTGTACGCTCAAGACGCTTTAAGCGAAAAGGGAAACGCTTTCTCTGTTGTTCGGTTGACGTAGGAATTCCATTATGCAAATGGCAGCAGCTAATTGTTATTAATTATCGTTATGGATGGAAAGTCATTAAAAAGAGAGCAATATTTTTTCAACAATTATTAAAAAATTTAACTGCTGGACTATAAATTTAAATAAAAATATTTCCAATACACAAATGAAAAGCTCTCGTTTTTTTTGTTGTTGGGAGAAACCTAACTTTAAGATTGTGCGACCACCACAAATGACGTCATTCATGGAACTGGCGCACTCCATGGCGAACCATCGCAAGTTGTGCCGTACCAAAATTTAAAAAGTAGACAAAAAACTTAAAATGAAAATGTATAACTTTCATTTCCGAAGACGTAACGAATTTGACATTAAAATTCTACACGCTTGAATGGAATGCTTCCATGTTTTATTGGAGCTAAGTGTGTGGAAGAATGCCTGAATTAAGTATATGGCCAAGGCAAGTTATCAAAATAAGATGTTTTATTTGGAAGCCAAAAATTAAACAATAATGTGTATAATTCGTTATGGTAGTTTTGTTTAATAATTCTGCTGGTACTCATTCGGTAAAATTTATTTTAGAAATTGCCATTTTTTATTTACCATAAATGATAAATGTGTGAAAATAAATAAATTATTCATATGAGGGTTTCGACATGGAATCAATTTAAAGACTTGCATTTTTAATGAGCGAACACGTCGAGTATTTAATGTTTACTCCTGTTGAATAGTTAAAATCTTTTTGATCTGTAAATACGATTAGTGATTGATGCAAAAAATATAAATACTGAATCAATTTACAATCAAACAGTTGCAATGCAAATAAACATATTTAAATTCCCCATAGCGGTTTTAGTATTAACTGAATGACATTCTGACCGACTTTTGAATGCAGTTTGAACCCGGCACTGCAACCCGTCGGCTAACAACTTACTGCACTTACACTAAACAGTCGCCGCCAAAGTGGGACACTCACACCAGCCCGCCAGCCGCGACTTCTGCCACGCTCGAGTGTATGCATGGTTCTACTCAGCGATTGTGTTAAAATAATTCATTTTTAAGGTCAAGGATAAAAGCGCCAAGAAAGCAATTTACAACGATAATGCTATTGGCGAACAAATCTAGAAATTGTGTATTTCTTGTGCGATTAAGTGAGTTTACCAGAATTTATGAGATATGAATATTTGTCTGATTTAAGGAGACGATAATGGTTTGGCTGTTAAAATGTAAAAACAAATTGTAAGATGCGAAATAAAACAATTTCCATTCAATCCAGAAGAGTCTTTTTTTGATTGCAATAATAAAACGTCTTGATAATCAATTTATTTCTTTAGATTCATGTACTAAACAGCAAGTAAGAGTATATCGCAACGAATGTACGTGAATGCAAAAATGAATGCGCTACTTAGCCCGCGTCAACCTTGGCACACATTTCGTAAATGTTTTGAGTTTTGACACAGAGGATATTGTTGTACGTGTACGCGCAAATCGCGATACATTTCATTTCTTTTATCAGGATGGATTATAAACAATTTATTTTATTTTTGGCGGAAATTTAAAAAAAATGTTCGTGAATAAACAATACAACAAGAAATTATTGGTAAATACGAAATTTCGCATGTTATTATTACAGGAAATATTCCATAAGTATTCAACATTTGGTTTCACATACACGCTAGAGTTAATGTGAGTATTGTATGCCAGCCGCGAATCTAGGTCACCATACAATCTTTCAAATGTACTTGTTACACACATGGTTTGGGAATAAATTTTAAATATTTTATTAAATACCTTAACAGTTCTGTTCAATCACTTTCTCCATTATATGTAGAGGTATTTAGGTCAAACAAATAATATATTTTAAGACTCGAAATGTTATTCTATATTCGAATTATTTTATATTTGGAGTTATTATTGAAAATGATAAGTAAATGCTTAATATACTTTCGCTATATAAAACGATATAACTAAATATGTTGATGGTTTTATTTAAAAAAATATAATTACAAAAGACAACTAAGTTCCCAATTCATTAAAATACAATTTTAAAAAATCATAACTAATTTATATCTTACATGTAAAGACGAAGAAAAAGTTAAGATATATTTATAGAACAAAGAAACCAACACTGACGTAAATCATCTGTAGTACTACATATGACTACTAATCACAACATATTGAACATACGAGCAACATCAATTAGGCCAGGCATTTGAGTGTGTTGGCACCTGCCCAGACCAACAGGCACCAACCGCAACCGCAGCGAAACAGTTATTTCTCTTTTGTTGCAAATAAACTGTAAATAAATGATCCTTGGAGCGCAAGGAATTTCAATAATTAATTCGTCTACATTATTTATGGGACCATAAACTTCCTAAAACTGCAACGATGAACAAAATACAGCAAATGCCGTTTAACTCAAAACAACAATCTGCAGAGGAACGAAAAAACAAATTGAAACCAAAAAGACGGAATCGTGCCGGATGTTTGCAGCAGCATAGCAATTAGTGCTTGAGCATATATGCGCATGTATTGGCGAAGTCGCGCCCTGCGCCAGAGTCCAGGGTCTGGAGCGATGGTTGTCACTTGAAGCTTATCTCTACGACTGATATTTTGTGACGTGGCTTCCAAGTTTCAAATGCGATAGTTTATTTGCATTTAAGTGATGTACTTGTACAATGTACATTGTACATACTCAACTTCATATATAATTACTTACTTGTTACATACAAATGATGTAACCCTATCGTGCGTGTAAGTAGCATATATGAAATGTACTGTTGTATGGAGGTCCGACCAATTTCGCCGAGGCAGCGGCAAAACCGTAAGTATCAAGTGACGTATGTGAATACACAAACTTTCTAATTCTCCGCGTGCGTGTTACGATTGTAGAATTTACAAAGTTGTGACTTGAAATTTTAATGTTGCGATTGTATCTTAAGCCGCGACTCTTTTGCCAGTATATTGAATATCGGCCACATAACTGTAAACTATACATAAACGCACATAAAGCTGATATGGAGTGTTGAACCACCAAGCATTGGCTTGTAATGATTGAAAATGAAGTTGAACGTGAAAATGAATCTTATAAGCTTTTTCAGTTAATATAGTTTATTCCTGTAAAAGGTAAGGAAGTTTTCTACTCAATTGATTCTTGAAGAAATCAAGATGTCTTAAGATATAAAACGATTTACATCGTACATTTTGTAAATCTATAAATGCTTTCATTGCATATGTTTAGAACTGTAAAACTGCCGTGCTAAATGATTTAAAGTTTTATCACTTCCTTAAAATAATCTTAACAAATTACCGCGTCTAAGAAAATTATTAATTATAAATAAGTTCGCACGCTGTTCAAATGTCATTAACTAAAAATAGGTGTACAGAGGACAAGACACTTCCTGAACGCGTGTATCACACATTATAGGTGGCCACTACATGAAAACACAAACAATTTTCATGTGTTGTGGCTCGACTATGTAATAACGTAATACGGTCACAATGGTTGACACGCGCGCAAGTACCAACATTCAGCGTCTTACACACTCGCCATTCTCATTTCAATCAATCGACAAGATCTAAAATAAGATTGGCTGATGCGGTTTTAAACATAGCAAGTCCTGGCAATTTATATTCGCATTTAAATGCAATATTCGCGCGTACATGAACTTGAAATAAAGATCTTTGGCCAGAATCGCAGGCTGCAGCCTGAAGGTGGTGTCACCGAAAGTGCAGCTTATGAGTCGGGCGATTAAATATCGTCACCGTGCATTCTTCAAACACAATGCATGGTTTCTTTCAAATATTTAGAATCGAAAAATCCAAATTAATTACACAAAGGAAGACAAGGCAAACACGTTTTCCAATAAAACACTCAAGATTAATCGTCACTGCGTGTGCCATCGGTTTACATTTCTGTCTTACGTCGTCATCGGCTATAGAGACCGCATTACAACTTAACGACCTTGAAACCACCTGGTGTTTGAATTCGGTGTACATATTTGAAGAAGCAAAAAAGCATGCGTCACATCTCTCGTGTATATTGCCAATTTGCATACAGTGATTAACTTTAAAGACGTCCCTTACACATGTGCCAGTTGCGACAAAAGCAGTGCGAATTTCTATGAATAATTTAGTGCGACGAATATTGCACAATTGTCGGTCGGTGTAAGGCACTTTCAGCTGAACAGCACCAACCATAAACAATTCTGTTTTTTTTTTCTTGTCTAAAAAACCTTTTTTCCATATGGCACATATGTATAATGTATATACGAATTACAATCTGACCTACAACGAAATGCCAAGTTTGGGATGTGCCGGTTGCCTTGAAAAAGTTTTAGAACTTATTGGGTTGGCTGATAATGTGGGGTAATAGGGGGCGGCAAATATACGGAAACAGCAAAAAGATTAAGTTTTAGAAAACCCGAATCGATTGAAGACATTTAGCAATTTGTACGTCAAGGTTGGTCGCTTTTTTTTTTGTTGCCAATTTCTTGTGCACAAATGATTCTATTCGATTAAATAAGATGATTTAACTGTTTCACTGTAGACATAAGAACAAGTTTGAATAAATGGCCTGAGGTATATTGTCAACCCCAACATAAAGAAACAGCTAATTGAATTGGCTGAGACTCGAGATCACACCAAGTCATGCTTGAACTTTAATGTAGGTCGTCGCTTACAAACATTTACATTGACTTTAGTGAACACAGAAACTTTTTCGAGTCAAGTATGCGAGCTTGTATACCTTTAGTGAGCAAATGCATAATTAAAGTGCAAGTGAATAAATAATGACGATTGAGTTGGTCGTTTGAATGTCTTTAAGAAGTCTTACAGTGACCAATTTCCTCAAGAAAGTGAAAACTAATTTTAATTATGGATTGCAAGTCGGCTTCTATTCCAGGTCAGTTAATTTATGCAATTTAGTTTATTAAAAACTCACCTTAATTTATGAATCTGGATGATGGCATTTGTTTTGAACAAAAGCAGTCAGTTGAGTTTGAAGATGTTGAATGATGTCTTCTTGATTTTTAACACTTTTGTACGCGCTCTAGCTATACAATTTGATTAATCTTAATAATTATTTTTTATACTTAAATACTAATCACAACTATTTGCCAATATATTCACTGTTTTTAACTTAGTTACTATACACAAAAATTACACTTAGAATGGTTAAATATTATTATTTACGTTTTGCACAATAAGATTTATTTTAAAACTTTTATTACCTCAAGAGCAAGGTAATCACACTGATTTTACAATATATTATTGACTATTTCGTAGTCATTGTGAGTAATTATTTTTTCTCAACACACATAAAGCACATTCACGTTAGGGTCACAAGTGTTGTAGAATTGAAATTCCTCAACAAGCAAAGATATTTGTGATAGGTGTAAAGACGTCATTTTCAAATGAAAATTGGCGACCTGCAACAAAAGAAAACTGTATTAATATTTATGGTATTTTTATTTATTTACAAGAATATTCAAATATTGGATGGAACACGATTGAATTTAAAAATGGTAAAAGAATGTTCAGGATGGCTTGAGAAATCTCAATTCAATTGGGTAATGAAAATTCCACCAAAATTATGCCAAATTTTCCTATTAATCTGAAACCTTCTGAATTGCCTGTTAGTTGTGGGAGCCAAGAAAGGAATGCAATAGAAAGGCTCTCTTAGTTTAATTTTTTAACCACATACTTAAGCTATTAGCTTAGAAGCTTACTTAAGTGGTGCCGTGAACTAAGGGCACCAATACAACAAAAAACTGCACAAGTATAGCAGATAATTATGTTTCGAAGGTCTTAAAATTGAAGTGCACTTTATCCACAAGTTTATCCGTATACAAGCTCACAATACAAGATGAATTTGAAATTGTTGAAATGCGCTTGAACAGACTGAAGATAAGCTTGATGTAATATGCAACAACTTTGAATACCATACAGTAAACTCGTGTTGATATTGCGAAATACCGCGTCTCTCATCCGAAAGACGTTGCGCTGTGCTTCGATAAAAGAAAGTTGATTTATGTACCAACGCCATTGAAAACGTATTCAGGCTGACATGACGCAGCAAACCAACCCAAATGGCTTTTAAATGGTTCGAAAGATGCATATGGGAATAAACATGATTCATGGACTAAATCACACATGGAATAGGTGAAATAGTTCACCAAAATCAATTCGTTTTTCAGAATTCAAGCACATGTTTTGCGAAATGTCTCGAAACTTGAAGAACTTTCGATGAATCAACCAGCTCAAGAAAACATCCAGTTGATATTATGCTCTAGGGACCATTGGGTATCAGCTGAACAACAAAAGTGGAAAACGCGTTCACAACACGTTTAAAAGACGCACATCAATTTCAGATCACACATATTTATTTTATATTGTAATATGGAGAGAATAATGTGCGAAAAGGCGCAACCAATATGGACTTGTAATGAATGGGGCGCGGGCCAAAGGGAAAAGAAGACGCATAAACAAGCAAACTCAATACGACGCCGCTGCGCCGCGCTGCCGCCCCACGCCTCGCCACCCATCCCCCTGCCTCGTCTCGTGTCGTCGGCTCACATCATATTTATTATTGCATATGCGTATATGTATGCTGTTGTGCTGACTCGTGCGCCACAGCCGCGCTTCCTCCGTCCTCAGCGCTCGCATTGGGGCTTGGAGCAGCAGCGGCATACATGTTACATATGGCTGTATATCAACATATGTAGCGGATAGCCCCCATTTATATTGCAGCAAATGTCAATGACACAAATACAAAGAGTCAGGCAGACGGAAAATCGCTGTGTAGGACGTATACATATAGGAACTTGTGTGCAGTGGCGTACTTTTGATTGTTTTTTTTTTCGTGCACATACGCGGCACGATTTAGTGTACTTTCTGCAGAATAATAAAACGACGAATAGACTGCACGTTTTCCTTGTTACTGCTTCAAAAGCCCAATTATAGGCTTACAGGAAGGATACCTGCCCTCCACTGTTTCACATTTAGTAATTGTGCTGTTATGCTGGGCACGTGAAGTACGTTCACTACAACTTTTTGTATTTTACATAAATGCAAATGCATTTAACTGCAGCCTGATTAATCAACAATTGCTCAGCTGACACTGTAAATAAGTTCAATGTCATCCGCAGAAAATAATTGGTAAGTTTCTAATCAGGAAGCTATTTTGTGGAACAGAAACACGATTAATCATCCCAAGAAAAATGTTCTTAAAATAGCATTAAGTTTATTACTCATAAACCGCAGAAATTTACATACTTTGTTGGTTTTTATCAATAAATTGTTTAATCATATATTTTTTGCAAATTTTCTTTTCTTTTTAATCTCAAATTGTTAGTTTGAAACCGGTTTTTTGATGAATTATCTTTAATTTTTATGAAACAACCTCATTACAAAATAAAAAACAACGATCAAGAAAAACATTCATTTTCACTCATGTCTTCCAGAAAGCGAAAATATTTGCTCAAACCAAAGTCACACTTTCATAAAAATTTGTCAACATAAATACAAAGTAACAACAATTCCTGCCAAGTCTTTTTTTCATCTACATAACCTGTAAGGTTCAGATATTGGAGAGAGAGGTCTGCCAGTTGGAGAATTCACAAAAACATTTTCCGCAAACTTTTAGACGATACAAATGAAACTTATGCTGTCGGCTATACATACAATTATGGTACAAACTTGTCTGACAAATTCATGTAAGCAATTTTATAACACAACACATGAACACACACACGCGTCCACAGAAGTTAATGGCTTCACAGATCATTTGACGAACGTGAAGGTTAACCAGTCGCAATGTGTTCAGTTTAATTAAAGACTTCTTAATTGCCGAGAACAATTTTACAGCAGGGCTCAAGTGATTTATGTCCATAGATGTTTGGTATTTGTTGGAGAAAACAGAAATTGCCAATTTCGGAAACGAATCAAGTCTTAAAGGAGGCCAGATTTGCGTTGGAAAAAATTCGCCGCAACAAATCACGTCACGTGACTACAAACAAAGGTACGTCCCGTAATCTTCCTAGAAAACGTTATGCAAATGCGCGGACATGCGTTTTTGACAGCATAAAAGATTATCAGACATAACTCACCAGATAAGAAAATACATCCCCAACTCACATTCTCTTGCAAACCATAATTCCTGTACGCATTTATTTGATAACATCGCAACCTGTTCAAATGTAATAAATATAGAATTGTGTGTACATGTATCGCAAGGTATTTCTAAGACGCTCTACAGTCTGCATCGGCTTTGGATATTTGCGTCAACAATGAACCGAATTTGAGGCGCGCTTCTAAAAATATGTCTATGAATAGTGAATTTACGTACTAGCGCACACATACGAGTGTCTTACTGAATTGGAAGTCAAGACGAAGTAAAGATTTGACGTTTAATGTTTCACATTTAGCCGAAAAATACTTTGAATACTTTTTGGATTGTAGATATCACTGATAAGTTGATAACTGATAAACTGATAAGACGAAATTTGTTGTAGCAAATAGACATCTTCAGTGCGATAACGAATGACTTTACCCGGAAGGGAGACACAGGCGATACTTTATAAGATTGAAATCAATATGTCGTCAATAACTTTGAATAAAAACATCGAAATTGTTGAGACAATTGTTTATTTATGGTATTTTCTTGTAAAATAAAGAAATGTTTAAAAGCTTCTGGAATCGTCGGAATTTTAAATCAAACGATCACTAAATCTTCACATACTTTTCAAACATCTCCCTTAAAGGACAACGTGTGGGACGAATACGCAGCAAAAGGGTCTTGTGCAAACATGTGTTGAGTGATTTCTGATGCGATTCAGAAAATTCGTATGCGGTTTATGAATATCTGCCGAAAGGCATCCAATCTGCTCACGAAATTGGATATTGAATCAGGCAAGGTTGCGTCGACGACAATCGAGAAGGCAGCGATGGCGACGACGCTACTATACACATTAATCGACCTTGTCTTAAAATAGGACGGGCACGACAGTCCCTTTCCGTTTAATTTAAAATTTAACAGAAACCAACATAAATTATTGATAAAACTTGTTACATTGAACTCCAGTATTGAGGCAGTTTGCATAATTGAGCAGCAGCTAGACTCAATTTAGGCTCAATTATATTCTGCGTGAGGCCAGTACATTCTTGGTACATGTATTTTTAAAGAATTATTTCTTAACACGCTACTGTACTAATACGTTTCATTTTTTT
>JANSTS010000972.1:11208-32687 GCA_026546915.1 Sylvicola fuscatus
GCTAAAACTTGAATTATTACCGCATTTCCTAACAATAATTTCAGAAACAATAGGTAATTAGGATCATTATCCTTTCAAGTAACCAATTAAGAAATTAAATCTGTAAGTAATGCGCCAACAGATGAGAATTTACTAGAAGCACGTATAACATCGACGCGGCCACAAACTGAGCTGAGCTAAGACTCAACATGGATGCAATACAAGCTGAAACTTTCTCTTGGCAAATCTCAACACGAACGTCGTATCCCATCGTCTTGTAAGTGTGCGAAAGCTTTAATTTCAAAAGCGAAGAAGTGCTGTAACATTTGGAGCGCAACTTGTCGAGCTTTTGCACAAAATGAAGCATAAGACAGCCGCCGCAGCAGCAGAAGATGTATTATGCAGTTTTCTGGCGCATATTCAGCGCATGTAGATGTGCATCCTACATACATAAAACATTAAACTAAACTTTCGTGTGCGGGAAGCAGTTAATGGCTCGCTTATATAGGTGGCAAGATGTAAGTTTGAGACAGAGATTTTCACAGCATTGTATTAACTTTCGTTTGTATGAACACACAAAATCGCTTTATACTTGTATTAACTATAATTTACAACCTTGAACGTCAAACAAACTGTTGGTGATAAGTTTTGATTGTCGCATGCCATCGCTTCCGGGGTGCAGAAAGGTGTGAAGAGCACGACAAACAGTAAACATGCACCAAATACAGATAAGAAATGCTCGCACTGTATCAATAGTGATTAGAAGCAAGGATAAGAAAATATTCTGGCAGATTGCACTATGCATTTTCACTAATAAACAATTAAATTTACTGAAGACTATTAGCTTTGTGACGCACTGAACGGTGCAACTTTCTCTTTTAATAGTTTTTCAGACTGAAAATTATCGCTGGCAATAATTATTTAATTACTTATATTGCATCTTGATTGTGTTGAGTTTTGGTGAGAATGCGAATCATTTTGAGTCTTATCAAGCTAAACTTTCAAAATAAAACTGTTCTAAATCATTATCGTTTCGCAGCTTTTTCGTTTTTGCTTCAAATTGATAAGAGACTTGCAGATTAACTTCATGCAAACTACAATGTATGAATACTTAATTGATTGTGAGTTTGAAATTGTTTAAATAATGACGGAAATTCCATGAAAAGACGCACAATCTCCTTTTTTATGTCTAAACGTTTTAATGAAATCATCATTGAGTTAATAAATAGAAAGTAAAACATATTTTCTTGGATTTGAAAATTTTTAATTAGCTATAAGACAGAAGATTGTTAGCTCAATTTTTTCCTCATCAAAGAAAGATCTAGAATTTACCACTAAATCAATTATAGTATCATCAATCAATTGATTCGTTTCTTAATTATTTACGTCTAATTTTGTATTCCAACTGCAATGTATCGTTAAGAAGCCAATCAACCGATCTTCGTTTATTTTTATTCTGAATTGCTTGTTTGTCAGCACACATGTTTAGTTATATCTAAGCGCCATAATCAAACAATTGAATTGCATTTACAATTACTTGCTGTTCATATGGGCTGAATATACCATAAAAAAATTATTTTGCTACTTACTCCATAAACACGACGAAATTACTAAGAAGCTATTGTACCATAATATTCGTATATAAGGCGAGTTTGTGTGGGTACTTTCAGAATACCGTTTTAACTTCTATTTTTCAGCCATATAAGAATGAAACGGCATTGAAACGATTTTCATTCACTGAACTTGGCCGTTTAATTAAATTGAATAATGCCGGATTCTTTAACGCGTCATGATATTCCCAATCTAGTTGAGGAAATCACACAAAAAAAGAAGTTATTGTATGGACTGCATTGGCTCAGTGACCGACTATAACTATTATTCCAACTATTGGCCACGGAAGTCAATGACTCCATTTGCATATTAACGGCCATTTGGCGAACAGGACTGGCCGGCTCTTTAATTATCACATTTTGGCGAACATTTGTGGCCATCAATTAGATGAATTGTTTTCATTCACATGTAGTTTTATGAGACATCATGGAAGTGGCTACAATCGCAACACTCAACAGGTATACACCGAACCTTGGCGTCCTGCTTGTCAGTTCATACAGATTTCTTTTGTGTGTGGAATTCATGAGGAAGAACCCATTATGGGTAATTGTTATTTATTGTCTATTTCAAGTTCTGAAATTGACTCATGTATGGGTTAAAGACGAGACGAATTCGTGCTGTCCTTTTCCCAGAGCGCTCCCTTTGCAAAGGGGTCGCATTCATTTGAATCATCTGGATGTCTGGCTCACATAATGTTCCCTTTTTTCTCGTTTCTTTGCCTGTTTTCATTATCTTTTTTTGTGAGCTATCTTGGGTTGCTTTCAAATTGTATTAGCAGGTAGATTTCAAAAGATTGTCTCACCCTTGGTCAGGATTCCCGACTAAGGAATTGTGTAAAGTATTTATTTAGAAAAGTTTAAAGAACCCGATTCTTTTTTTTTGTGTGTAAAATGTTATTAAAATCAACATTTTATTAGTGAGCGGCTGAAGTGAACGTGACCGACGTAACCACGTGATCCGTTGGCCATTCGCACGGCAACGACGAATGTTAGCCGTTATTTACATACGTAATATGACTGCTAAATGAGTTAAAATCTATTGTCGCGATTCTGTCTAATTTGAATGAAATGTCATTAACCCGCTTCTTCGCGGAGATGCAAGTAGCTAATTTTTATGCAAGAACTGCGTTTGTTAAGTTAATGGATTTTTGATGGCGCTGAGAAATATCCGAATGCAACCGCGGATTGGAGGGAGGGTTCAGACAAACTGATGACGGAAACTGGTTTGTCACTTTCACATTGGTTTGGTTGTGTTCCCAAAAGAATATGCCAAATGCCAATGGCATTGCATGGAGTTGGACTTTTCTGGTTCATTTTCCTATACGCCAGTACTCAAGTGGAATTGCTTCTCACCGCACAATTTCATTTAATTGGAAGTGTGTGGAACGTGCCGATCTGAATGTTCAAAAAGTGACACGTTTCGTTTATCTTGTAGATGCCGCATGTGCGATATCTTAAACTCACGTTGAATGACTTTCTTATTCATTACATATTTGTTTTGGAAGAATATAACTTTGTAGGAACAGTGAAATTGGCATAAACAAGTCATTTGTGGCAACTTAGTGTTGATAATAGCAACTTGCTTAATTCTTAATTGTTTCTAGTCTTAGAAAAATTAAATTTCTTTTTACATTATTACATTCTTGACACTAAATGATTTTCTACCCAAAATGATTTTGTACAAAGGGTTTATGTTTTCTTGGGAAATTAATTGGCAAAAACAGAAATACACGAATCAATTATCATAAGAAAACATTGAGCTTAATGTATAAGAAAACCCCGAAAATTGTTCTAACAATCAGTTATGGGCATTAAGCAAAATAAATATTTTCTATATAAAATTAAAAGGAAATGTGTCCCTTTTTTCCTATAAATCTTCTCAATCGTTAAGATTGGTATTTTTTTAACTTTCCTTGTTGTGGCATATCTTTTGTGTTTTCCAGTAAATGTTGCGACAAAGTCAGGTACATATCACGTTTTATTGTGTTTTGTGAGCATTTATATTTTTAGTTAGGAAAAACTTAAAAACATGAAAAACCGTGAAAAACATTCAATTTGGCTATTCGTATTTGATATTTCATTGTCTACACAAAGAGCTCCTAAAATATATCTCGATTGTATGGCTGAGACGTTTGAAAACGGTTTTCACGTGACCGCGTGAGCCATTTGTAGTGACGTCAAATGTTGAATATTGGGAATCGAAATAGAAACGTGAGTGTTTCTAATAATATTTATGAATTATGTTGGTTACATTTTTTTCAACGAAAGTCTTGATTGTTCTTTTGACTGCAAAATTTTTTTTTTTTTAATTTCTCATAATCAAAAAAAATATTTTATTTAAACATTTTTTAATAGGATTTGCCAATTCAATTTTAAGATTAATCAACTTTTTGAAAACTTGTAAAAACGTAAACGTTATTGAAATATTTCCTACACTTATTTCAAAACAAAGTATTTTCAATGTCGTTTATTTAAGACCAGTATAAACTGCATATTCTTCACTTTCTTAGCTGAATCTTATCTTATACACAAACTCGCAGTGATATAATAAAAACACGATTAAATAAACACAACAACATTGGCAGTTGGCGAAACGACATTAACAATGTTGTCTGTCTGGCATCGCCGTTTTCTTATTATCTATCGGCTTAGGTCAAGACAAAGAAGTCTTAATTTCAAAAATTTTAGTGACGATTTAATGAAAACAACAAATTAGAAAAATCAAATAGAGATTATATCACTTTGCTGATTGCAACTAAGTAAATTTAATTAATTGACGCCACTTAATTACACCAATTTCGAAAAATACCAAAACGATGATAAAAATTCAAAATTCTAGTAATGGGAAAATGGTTGGATCATTAAGACGGAAAAACTCATTCATAACAGACTTTTAGAAAAAGAATTCAGAAAAATGTTTGAAATTCACATGTTTAAAAATAGATTTGAACACATTCCCATAATTCGGAATTTCATACAAATTTTACAAGAAAAATAAGATCCCACTACAATTTTCACTTGATCTTAAGACACAAAAAAAGAAGTAATTTTATTAACTAACTCACTCAATTTATTATTTGCTCCCCCCATTTAATTTTAATTTCCACATTTATGCAAAAGTCTGTGCAAATGAGTTGAAACAAATTCACTAAACAAAGAGATCACAAGAAAAACTGTGTGAAAGTTGAAGAAATTAAAAGAAATGAAAGACACGACCATATGCACAGAAAGGAACTAACGGTATTTTCTCATTATTTATTTATTTATTTTTCCATTTCTTTTCGCGCTATACGTGTGTTTTGTTTTCCTTTTCCTTTTTTTTCTTTTCTTTTTTATAACTTGTTTATTCCACACTTTGCCTTCGCATTTATGCACAAACACACATTTATTGGATCGCGCTTTTCTACATTAAAAAAAAATTTGAGACGCACACATATGACACAATCGCTGCACACTGCTTTAAATAACATTTAACGTGTGTCTGTGCACATGTGAAGTGGAGTGAAATATTTAATTAAAGCGTAGAAGAAAATTGAGAAATATTTTTTATACAGATATAAGTACGTGAGGAAGGCGAACGCCAAGACGTAAAGGTAGAAAAAAATCACACACAAGAAAATCCATTCAAGACGAGTTCCACCGTTATTTGTAGCGAATCAAACTGGGATCGGAGCATTCAATCTTAACATTCTACGGCAATACATGTTTAACCAATTTTATTTGTTTCAAATATTTTGTGATAATAAGTAAATGATTCCTACTTTTTTTTCGAAAAAAAACTATTCCAAACTGTCGAAGAATTAAAATCCGGACCAAAACACTTCACTTAATATTGTATTTTTAACACTAGCGAACGTTTTCTTGAACGGCAACTTTACGAAAACACTTCAATTCTCACATTCCAGAAAAAAAATTAAAACACTGCACTGTAATCCATTGGGGCACCAATTAAAAAAAAAAGTTTCACTCACAGACATATTTTTTAAACAGTCTCAGTTTTCTTTCTTGTCTCATTCGAAGAAAATCACAAGTCACTTGTTGGCCAGTTTACTGATACACGATTTCAACTTATTGCACTGCTGGCGATGTTGTGGATTTTTTTTGCAAGAAACTATTATCTTTCACCGTTTGCAAAGTTGCTCAAAGAGTCTTTTTTTAATTAATTAAATGTGCAATAAATGCAATTTAATTGTCAGACCAATTAGGATTTTTAAAAACTGCACAAACATCGCAAGTCAATGCGGCACACTGTCTCAACTCGTACTGTTTCAAAAGACGGAGAATTTCCAACGAGAGGCAAAATTGGGCAAAAATCCAGAAAACGCCGATCAACGAAAATTAACGAAGTTTCCCGAGCAATTAGAAACTGTAAAATGTAAATATACAATTTATATAACATTTCTTGCAGACATTATCTAGATTTCTTTCGAATATCGAAACAAAGTGCTGCTGTTATGTCAGCAGCGGCGAGTAGCAGAAAGTTTTTTTTCATTTGGATTTTAAATTAATTTAAAAAATGTTTAATTATGAAAAGTCAATAACAAATACCAAAGAATTGCCAATTTTGCAATTTAAAAAATCTAATTCTTCGAAAAAATAACTTTTTCTTGAAAATATTGACATTTAGTAAAAAAAAATCCTTAATTACCAACAACATCAAATTGGACAAAATACATTAAAATATAAATTTTAATTAATTGCACTATAATCGACTTTTCCATCCCATTTCATTGTCTGATAAACTATTTCATCTCCATTCACATATGCAAACACACACAGTTTATTCACACCGACACTCAGACGTCCCTTGCTAACTAAATCCTGTGCAGAGATTTTTGTGCTCTCCAGAACGTGAATGAGATGAGAGGCATGATATTGCATCGGATCACCTGGGTACGCTAAAAAGTCCCCGCCAAATGAATCGGCGGGCGTTAGTCGAAGGCCCTTCTTCCACAAGTCTTTAAACACTCGATACTTAAAACTTGTGGTAAACTCTTCAACAACTATTGAATCTTCTACAACATAAATATTATTGGATAACTTGACAAAAATGGGTACTTACAAATTTACAAACCATCACTGGAGGGCATCTGCGTTGGTACTTGTACCAGAACATTGTTGGTGTCAAATTTATAGTCTCGTGCAATTTCATTGATAACTGATACAGGATCTAGCTTTATGTCTTCTTGTTTGTGTCCAGCTTTTATAAGCTTTTTCATCTTCCCACTTATGATTTTGTCTATCATTTGTTCACTTTGTTGAACCTTATTTCGTTTCAGGAGTTCAGCCTGACTGCTGATTTGTTCCTCGCGGAATTGTTTGTAGTTTTGTTCATCATCTGGAGTTGGATAACTCCTGACTCTGTTGACTTTATTGACCACTATGGCGATTCCCATTTCAACCAGTAGTCGCACTTCATATTTGTTGTATATGGCTGGCAGGCCTGGAGAAGAAAATTGTTTTGAAGCTGTTTTTAATGAATTTTCAGTGTACTTACCGTTAAAATTACCGTTTCTTGTGTGAGAAACTACGCATCCAACTAGATTGCCAATGATGCGATGCTCTGATCGGATTTTCATGTAGTCTGGAAGAAGAAATATTCATAGAGGAATGCTTGAAAATAGAAATGATGGACTTACCATCAGCATTGAATGTGAACACTTTTCCGCTGATTTGTGTTAGCTTAATTGGTGTCATTGTCATGAAATAAGGTAAAAATAACTTTTTTATTGATAATTTGTTGTTTTAAAACACATTTTTTCATTAATATAAAAACGCGGGAATCGTGCATCAACCCCAAGTGAAAATATATTATTAGCCATTTTTGACAGCTACATGCCGCAATTCGAAAACATATGTTTTTAGTGATTTATCGAAATTTCGAAATTCCCTATATTTTTGGCGCGCTTTTTAAAGAACAACATATTTTCTGCAATGACGTATGAGTAATTTCTAAATACATTTCAATGTTTTGAAAAGAGTATTTTATTTAAAAACAAATAAATACATTCTAAAAAAAAATGCTAAAACTGAATACGATACCGATTCTCATTTCGCGTCAAACTGCTGCCTCGTCTCGAGGTCTTATTGTCCATTGCTGGTTTGGGAGGCAAAGCAGCGCCCGCCGTCGAACCTGATGGTCCAGGCAACATAGAGGTTTTCGCGTTACGCGGCGGTGGTGTCAAAGTAATGTACTTGCTAGGACTTTTGGCATGTACCTGATACGATTGAGCGCCATTGTCCATGTTAATGTGAATTGGACTGGAGCGCGTCGTCATGTTACTGGAATTATTTGAGCCACTAGAGTTCAAAGAGTCCCGCGCATTTCGCGTTATATTCGACGTATTTCCTGTGGAATATTTTCTGGCGCTTGGCAAAAGCGATCGTTTACTTGAAGAGTTCTCCTGCTTTGACGGTTTCGGACTCTCCTCAAGACGTCGATACGTTTTAGTGGACGTGTAGTCAGGTTTCGAAAAGTCTGATTGACTTTTATGCTGGTAGGCGTCATTATGCGTCATGGTGCCATAGTCACTGCGCTTTACCGAGTAACTGACGGCCGGCTTTTGATAGACCATAGTCTCTGGATAGGGACTGCCACCCTTGGCTGGGGAAAAGCTGCTGCGCACGAATTCACCTTGTTTGAGGCTGGACGACGCTTTCATGTTGTATGGGGTGGGTGGGGGCAGCATTTTTGGCGGTGTTTCTGATCGCTTTTTGATGTCCGTGTCGCTGAGACGGTCGTACTCGATTTTTCGTTGAGTCTTCAGGTTACGCGGTGGCCTTGGCAATGCACTTGGTGGTAAAGAACTTCCCCGTTCTTTGCGCTGTTGATATGTTTGGGTCAAAACTTAATCTTTTAATTGAAATGTGTATTTGAATTTACCTTCGGATTCCCAATGTTGCTGATATCTGTCATATTCTGGCCGACAGTTTGTGTCACTTGAGCGAGATTGCCGGTTGTATTGTTGCGAAGCTTTTGAGAACACCGTCCCTGCTTTTCAAGCAGAATCATTTCTTCGTGCTTGGACGCACTGGGCGGCAGTGAACTGGACGATGGAGTCTTCTGGTCACGTTGCTCGTCGCGACGATCACGGTCACGTTGATCGATGTGAGCCAATTTCTGACATGAAATGAATAGATTGTAAACGTCAGTGGTCGAAAACCATTGAGATCGAGTCTAACCTGTAGAAAGGCGTCACTGTTGTTCGTCGAGAGCACAGACACTTCATCTGAGAGCAGAGGCGTATTTGGCTTTTTGTTACTTAAACTTGGAAAGCAACACAAGCCGCGCTGAGGAGTAAATAAAATTAACGTTTCGACCATCTCTTGTTAATGCGTGGCGGCTTATTTCAACTTCTTGTTCTTGATTAATTAATTGACATGTGGTTAGAAAAATGAAAACGATAAAATAGTGCACAAACCTTGGCTTAGACGGACACAAAACAAAATGGGAAGCACTAGGATTAAAATGGAAGCATTTTTCATGTAAAAATTGCTCAGACACAAAACCACTTTGTCCAGTGCGGTCGTTTGTTGTGGGCCCTAAAAATCAAAACTCAAATGCTCAAATGTTGCTGCAAAAAAAAAAGCTTTCAACAAAATCTATGCAGTTTCTGCAATTCGAGTAAGGATTTCGTTTTGACATGCTGGGAGTTCATGAATGGCGATTTACCAGCGCCAAGGTCGAGGGGAAAAAACACAGACATGCTATTATTGTTAGAATTATTCATTTATTGTATAAATCAAACTCTTAAACCAAACAAAAACAGTTATAAAAATATTTTTGGAAAAGTGTTCTTTAAAAATTACAATAAATTCTTTCAAAATTCGCGATTGATGTACAAAAAACCCAATACAATTAAGACGCCGACACTCGCGATGCTTTCACGAAGACATTTCGTTATAAAAAAAATTGTCAGACTGACAAAATAGTTAAAGGGTATAGAAACAATCAAGTCGCTTAACTGGAATAGTGTTAATACTTTAAGACAGCGGTTAGACTTCTTGAAAAATACAGGAAGACATTTATTTACATTTGGAAACTCAGTTCTTTGCATTTCCATCGAGATTGGATGAAGAATTTTTTTATTTATTTCAAAGTTGATTTGAAAATGGATCTTGTCGAAGCACCAAAATTAAATCAATAAAGGCAAGGAATATAAAAAGGAAAAAAGTTTAAATCCTTTAAACAGAAAATCAAAATTTCAGGGATATACATATTAAGTAATAAATAAAAAGGACAAATCAACTTCAAATGCGATGACAAATCCAGCCCCTTAGAATGCTTTTCCTTGTTAAATTTCGTTTGATTACAAAAAGGCACTTCTTGCAAGAGATTCGTCTTAAATTCAATCAACTGCTATTTTCGTCTTAATTGTTTTTAATTTTCTACAATTCGTGTTAATTAAAATTACTGGTTTCCCTAACAACTAAAGAAAAAACGTTTTAAATCTTCATAACGAGCACGAAACGTATGAAAACAAAACCAGCCGTTTTCATGTTAAGTTCCGCCATCTCAATGCGTTTGTGTACAAAATTTGTTTGTATAGAGAGAATGTCGATAGCCGAAATAAGAAATTATAAAAACAAATTAAATACATTAGAAAGCCACCTCAACAGCGCAAAAACGACGTGTGTTAGTAAAAAGTCTCCTTCTCATCGTGAATATCCTTATTTGAGCGCGCCCGTTCTTTAGCGGCCGCATGCATCTGGCACAAGGTCAAATTGTTCGTGGAGTGTCTGTTTTCTAGCTGTTGCTGCTTTTGTGCGCGCATTTGCGACACATGCACCTGTTCGGCAAGCGAAAGCTGGCTTACCTTGCTGAGTTGTTCGTCTAATTGTTTCTTCACCTCGTCAATGGAGGCGCGATCCATCATCTCGTAGCCGCCGCCGCCGCCGCCACCGCCGTTGCTGACGGTGCCGGCACCGGCCACTTGTTGATAGGCGTTCACGTTACTGCCGTTGCTGCTGCCGCCGTTCACTCCAACCACGTTGGCACTGGGATCATAGTTGCCGCTGTAGTTGGAGCTGTTGGGCGAGTATTTGCCGTTTAGCGAGGCGATCGCCTGCAGATTAACGACACTTTGGTTGTATGCCGATGTGGTGGAGTTGTAGGGTGAACTGCAGGGGGCGTAGGCACCCGAAATAGGTGGATTGAATGTATTTGCGACATTACCGCAAAACGTTTGCTCCAGAATGGATGCATTTGTCG
This sequence comes from Sylvicola fuscatus, assembly GCA_026546915.1. Lineage (NCBI taxonomy): Eukaryota > Metazoa > Arthropoda > Insecta > Diptera > Anisopodidae > Sylvicola > Sylvicola fuscatus. The sequence continues at coordinate 22,009 of JANSTS010000972.1, forward strand.
CTGTATTGAATGACGTGTTTGACGCATTGAAGGACGTCTGCGAATTGTAGCCAAGTGGATTCAGAGCAAAGCTGTCGCTCGAGAGATTATACGAATCAAATGATGATCCACAAACTGTGAGGAGAATTATTTGTTGTTATTTGCTACAGGAATTTTACTCTTTAGCTACTCACTTTTCTGCGTTTGCAAGGCGCGTATTAACGAATCCTTTTCGGCTAGACGACTCTCCAGCAGCTTCAAGTGTGTCTGCAAATCATTGACTTTCCGTTGCGCTGAATGAACTTCTTCCAGGTAACGAAGTTTATCGTTTTTTGCCTCAGCAATAATTCGATCAGTTTCCTGAGAAATAACCTAACTTTTATCGTGTCCAACGGAATCTAGAAACTGACTCAATTACCTGATTGACTTGTGCATTCTTCTCCAACGATGCCATTTTGGAGACATTCTGTCGCAGTGCCTGCTCCTCTAAATGACGTTGTTCGCTTTCGAGGCGCAACATTTGGTTATTCTTCTCCTGTAGCTGCCATTTTGGCTCGCTGGCCGTACTGCTGCCGCTCCGATTGGAGTCTTTGCTCAACTCAGCCTCGTAGTCCATTCGCATTTTACGCTCATTCTGCTTGGCGGCCATCAATTGATTGACACGATCCAAATGCATTTGCTTCTTTCGCAATTCCTCCTCCAATCGGCGGATATTGTGTTGAGCATTTGTTAGCGCATTGTCAAGGATGCCAATGTGATTTCTTTGCTCCTGAAGGGTGGCACGTTGAGCCGACAACTCGATTTCTTGACGTTCTTTGGCTGCACTTAGTTCTTTGTCTAGATTTGTGGAAGAGTTTTGTTTACCAACAATTTCGACAATTTCTAAGAATTTACTTACTTTGAGTAAATAGTTGAGCGATCAGAATTTGATGCTCTGATGGCGCTAGCAGTTGACTCTGAAAGATGTCCACTTGATCTTTAAGTGCACGATTTAGTTCCTGCACACGCTGCAAATCACTTTGCAGCCGCATACGTGCGGCACGTTCCAGTTTTTCACGTCGCTCACACGATTGCACCAACTCCTCATGAACGCGATAGATATTTGCCACCTCATCCTCCAGCTGCAAATACAACGGTGACTTTGATATATATTTGTTGTTGTCTCAACTGGCCAAATTGTGACTAATCATTGAAATATACCTTTTGAGTTTTGGCCACCTTTTTGTAATACGCGTGCAGTTGAGATTTCAATTTTTCATTCTCTTTGGTAAGGGCTTCCATGGCTTCAACGTCCACTTCTATAAGTCTGAACATTTTAATTAGAATTTAGCGGTTAATCTTATGTTAAATCTTACTTGGTGAGATCCGGTTGACTCTTGCTCTTTAGTTTAATATTCTGCTCGTTTTCTTCGATAACCCATTGATTGTATTTCTGCTGCTCCTTCGGATCAGTGTTATCCGACATGCCAGAATCTCTTGTATTGCTGCGACGGTTGCCGCCCGGCTGCTTAATCTCTTTGGCAAGATGCTTCAGCACTTGGCTTTGGTTCAAATAATCATCCGGAATTTCGGTGATCTCTTGCATTCCCTGTTTAGGGAATAACTGTAGAAAAACAAAATACATTACAATTGCTTCTTAACAGAATAATTAGCTGAATTCTTACTGGCTCTCCATAAGAACGAGGACGCTCCTTTTTAGCTAGCGGCGGAGGACTTGAGTAGTCACGATTACCAATGGAATACATGCTGTCATCATTGTGGATGATTAATGTATTATAGGAGCACGTCGACACATCCATCGAGGAACGATTCGAAATAGATTCCTTCAAGGAGTTTCGATTTGAATTTGCACCACCGGCATTATTTTGTGCGGCCACTTGCTGCTGCTGCTGTTGATTAAGCACAGCACTTCTTGGATCTGAGGATATACTTTTGCTGCTAGACGCATACCTCGTGGAATCCGTTGAGGCATTCGAGAAACGTTGATCAGCAACAAAACGGGCTGAAAACCAATTTCTCCCAATTAAAAGTCCATCTCCCTTGTTGCGCTGCCATCAATTCTTACCTTGATTTTCATTGCCACTAGACATATTTTCCTGATAGTTCTCTTGTCCTTGTGGCTCGACGCGCGGCGTATGCCGTAAAACATAGCGCTGCTCCATAGAGAGATTCTCCGTGGATGTGGATATATCTGTCTCAGATCCGGACAGGCTGGTTGTTGCGCTACTGTACTGCGGTGGTGGCGGTTGAGACTGCTTGTTTGCGTGTAACTGTGACTTGGAAATCGCCTGCATTGGCTGGTGCTGTAAAGATTGCACCAAATGGCCGAGATTCGTTTGCGGCTCTATTTGGGCGACGTTAATTGATGGCTGCTGTTGCTGTTGCGGTTGTTGACGAGACGTCGTCAGCGGTGAGTACCGAAATCCAGTTGGATGCGAGGACATTCTTTGGTTTCCAGGGAATTTTTATCGAATTCGTGTGTCGATGGATTTGTTTTTAAATTAATTGTTTCGTGTGTGTGTTTGGGTTAGTTAGTTTTTTGTTTTGTTTTTTAATATCTAGTTAAGCTAATTTAAGGCACGTGTTGGCTAGTTGAATTCAGGAAGACACTAGTTCAAGGCGACATTACCTGAAAGTGAACGAAAATAATTTTTGTCAAAAATCACGAGAATTTAACAGTATCCAAGACAAAGATAAGTTCAATTTTAATCAGCACAAATCCTCCAATCGCGCATATTTGTTTACGTGTTCTGGTCGTTATCACGAGTATCTTAAACAAGTAACGACCTTAAGTGTTATCAATGCAACTTTCAACGTACGTAAGAGATGTTTACTCAAATGTTGTGTACGAAAATTGCTAATTATTCACAAATGAATCCGCTTTTCTGTTTTGGAGAACGCAATGAGCGGTTAATGAAAAATCTAATGTCTAAAATAATTGATTTCAACAATTATTTTTAATTCATTCAAGTGGAAACATTCACAGAATAACTAACCGATGAATCATTGGCTGATTTCATCCAACAAAACCACAAACAATTTCAAGAATCCATTATGAATTTCTCCCTTTTGTCACCAAAACAATGCGGGACTGATCCCTCAACAGAGTTCACACAAAGCAGATCGCCGTAATAATAATTCTTATGGCGACTGTCGCCTATGAATTGGAAACTGCAATCTCAAAACACACGCACACGCACCCACGACGCTCGACTCTCGTGCAATCAAAACAAAACAGAAACGAAAAAATAGATTGGAATGCGCAAAAGAGAAACACAAGATTTCTGTATTCCGTCAATTAGGCTGTCATTTGCATCGAACGTAATTCGGTTAATTTGCTGACAAATTAGCCGCGAATTGATGGCTGTCGTTGCCAAGATGATTCTGCGAGTGCTGACCCCAATGCCACTGATTAGCAAAACGTTTTTGGGCATTGTAAAATGTAATAATTCCTCCAAAATAGCGCGCACCACAATTCTTAGATGTACACATACACACGCAAGCACACCATTCAAATGACTATCGCATTCCGATCGCTTTTTAGGCCATTTAACGGCCGAATCTTTATTAATCCACATTATCGATGATGGATTATAGATTTAGAAATAACATTTTATAATTTTTATTGCACTCACAGCTGTTGTAATGGCTTTTTTCGATTTATTTTAACACAACACACTGAAACTCATTTGGAATTTTTGGCACAACTGATTTGGAAATTCTGACATTCCTCAATGGTGGCGCTTCTTTAAACTGTGAAGAATTCACCTGACAGCCGTTTGCAAACTTTTCTGGTTTGTTTGTACGTTTGATCCAAAATCCTTGAATAGTTTATTATATTTACCAATTTTCTGAAGTCATCTTTTTTCTTTGGGAAATGCAAACTTCAGTTTTAAATAAAGACAAAAACATTTACTAAAACACAAAATCATAAATCTGTTCGATGCCATTTCCCATTTTCATCCTGAACCTTGCCTCGTTTCATCGCTTCTTGCCTCCCGATTTCCTTTTGTTCTGCCCTCTTCATACGTCTTTCCGATCTTGTTTCGTCTCCATAATTAAAAAACCTAGCTCTAAAGTCCTCGAAATATTCTCCCTGGACAGTACTAACATCGTCAATGTCAAACGTCTCTGTGAATTTCTCATACGTCAGAAGCCGTCTTGAAGTCAACTGAGTCAGTACTTGCTCTGAATTGGCAATCAGCCGAAGGCACGGATGTTGTGGCAGCATCTTCTCGCTATATTCATCTTTGTGCACTGGCAGCCAGCACACAAGACGTCCATTGATGACCAAATGCTTTGCGGCAAACGTCAGCAAGTCGTGATAAAGATTGAACAAGTTGTAGTGCGATGTTGATGGAAAGTGAGGCGCATCAGGATCGCTTGCTTCTTTGCTGTTTGACTTGGAGACTATTCTCTCTGTTTTCTCTCTAATACCGTAAGGAGCTATAAAATTATTATCATTAAATATGTGGATTTGGAAGGAATTCAAGAAACACTTACGATCAGTTAAAATGCTGTCAAACTGAATTGGATCTCGCCAGACTGGCTTGGAAAAATCCGACACAATCACGTCCAAATACCGTCCATGACACCCATATTGCTTCAGATTGGCGTAAATGCTTTCATCAGATTCACGAACTTTTTGACTAATGCGACTTGGACGAGTCTTGGCATGAAGCATCAGAAAATCAATATCGGCGCCAGCAACGAATGCACCGAATTTTGCTGCACTCACCAACAACGAACCACTGCCGACGAATGGATCAAATGTAAGGTGGCCGTTTTGAGTGAGCGCTTGATTTGCCATCAGCACACTCAACTGAGGATCCATTGAGGTGTTGCCAATAAATTTTCTCGTCTTCAGTGAAAGATTTTTCAGCAATTCTCTTTGTCCGTCTGCAATCTACAAAAAAATTCGTTTATTTACCAATTATATTCCTCAAAATGTTCACTGAACATACCCATTTCCCAAAGAACAGATAGTCTGGACTTGCTGGCACATCATTAGGATCCATTCCCCAGAACTCAATGTACCAATAGTTCACATCTGGTGTTTTTAGGTTCACCACCCCCTCGGCAGGAAAATAGTCATGGGTCTCAATCTTTTCAACTTTCTCTTTTTGTGTAAAATGCTTGTTGTACGTCTCCACAGTGATGCGGAATGAGTTGGAGGATGCAAATGTATTGGCGAGACAACTTTTGTTGGCATTCAAGTACTTTTGCAGTGCAGAGTGGTGCTCAGTGAAGGACGTGGATTGGGACCATAGTTCCAGTATGCATTTCAATGACACTGAACGCGATGCCAACTGAATGGCAGCATCTGGACTGTTCAATTCAACGATCCAAAAAGGTTCCTAGAATTATTAATGTCTTTAGTTAAATTTCTTTTCCAAAATATTTAGTTTGTTTACGTTTTTTGGACGTTCCCCAACGTGTCGAAAGTCAATGTTGAAGAGCTTGATCAAGGATTGCATTTCAGCGTGCCGGAAGTCAACATGCTCTTGGGCAAACCAAAGTAGATAACGTCGCCAAATTGACATTGTATTAAACGACTAAAAACTTTACACTTTTAACTTAAAACATAAAAAATTAAAAAAATTGAATCCAACGTGCTTATGTTTTGAAAGACAACATAGATTGATGTATAATGTATGTAGAGAATATATATTTTGCAAATGAAATGTCAAAATTATTTTCAAAGTATATTATTTGGGTAATTGCGAACAATCATTGCATTTTAAATTGAATTAAATAATAAAAAATAATAAATATTTAATTATTAATTTTAATTTACATCTTATTAAAGTTAGTCAGCATTTTATTCAGCAATGCCGGTGCGTTAGAGTGAATGAAAAGGATAGAATGAAGTGTCAAGAATGATGACAGTTGCTGTCAAATATAACTTCATTCTTTCAATTCGTGCAACACCGTCTATCGCTATTCTGCCATAGTGCGCGTTTAAAAAATGGTTGTACTTTTGAAGGATCCACGTGCTTCTAAAATACAAAACAGCATGAAACATTCTAAAGATAAATTAAAACCAAACAAACTGTCGCACAAGCAGCAAGCTCAATCCGACTTCAATAAAGTGCAATCCAATGAAAACAACAAAAAGTTCCTGATCAAACAGGAACTGCAGATCATTAAATCGGTGGCTGGCAACGATGTGACCCAATGCAATCGTCAACTGAAGCGTCTCAAGGAATGGCTGAAAATCCGAAGCAACAGCAGCTATCGTATGTACTTAATACATTTTAACAAAAAATATTTCTAACAACGTGAAAAATATTCCTCCAGCCTTTTCCGACGATGATTTTGCGCGCATTTGGAAGGGTCTCTTCTACAGCATGTGGATGTCCGATAAGCCGTTGGTACAGGAGGCACTGGCTGACAGTTTAGCCGAGTTGTGCAGCGCTTTCGACGATACTTTAGTTGCGTTGCAGTTTTATAGTGCGTTCCTGGATATCATGTGCCGTGAGTGGTTCGGTATTGACCAGTGGAGAATTGACAAATTCATGATGGTATAAATCTCTTTCACTTTTAATTTCCACATAAAATACTGAGTTTTCGGTCTTCATTTTTCCAGCTTGTTCGACGCATGACACGTCGCATTTTGTCTTTGATGCATGAAAATAACTGGAACGAAGATTTGATCGACGCCTTAGGTGCGGCCATGACTAAAACTATTCTCAAGCATAATGCACCGGTTAGCCTGATGATGCATTGCGTAGAATTATACATGGAAGAAATAGCAAAGGTGTGCGAAGGAGAAATTGAGACGCACACCGTGTCCAATTTGATCCGCCCAATCATCATGTTCTACGCTCGTCAGACCGACGCTCCCATCATGAATCATGTAAAAACGCACGTGTTTCACTGGCTTTTGAATCAAACGGAATTGGGACGTGAGTACAAAGAAAAGTTCAAGGCGTGGAAGAAGTTGGGATTTCGCGGTGAGTCCATTAATGACCTAGAGATGGTAGAGCCAGATGAGGACGATGAGGAGCTGGATGAAGAAGAACAGGACGAGGACAGGCTGGTGAGAGAATATGGTTTAGATCCACGCGCTGGTTGTGTTGATGTTCTTATGCCTGAACTTCCATTTGATCCAATTGAAATTGCAACCACTATGGAGGACTTGTTGCCAATGAAATTTACGAGCCCGCGTAGTCGCAAGGCGTTTAAGGTGTTGATAACTCAATTCAAGACGTTTGCTGACGGAGAATTCCCTCTGGGTACGAAGGAGTTCCGTATCAATCAGAAGGATTTACGTCTGCCCGATTTTGATGACAAGGCTGAGGAATTAATTGCGTACAAGCATGAGTTAATGGGCGACGATTTTGAGCTCAAGAAGTTGAACAAAAGGAAACGAAAGCGTTCGGTTATCGAGAAGAGGCGCAATGGAGACGTTACAAGCGACATAAAAAAAGCGAGGAAGTCGATGAGCCAGGGATGGACTGAGGAAGAAGCAGACGATGATGCATTTGCAAATAATTCTGATGGGGAAGAAGAGAAAAAAGTCGTCGAAGAAAAAGAAATGGATGAGGAGGAAGCGCCAATGCTAGTGCCTATTAAGAAAACTAAAAGGGAGCGTAAATTGGAACGATTAGAACTTCTAAGTAAAGCAAACAAGGATAAATCCCAACAGAAAATGATGTCAAAATTGCAAAAGCAAAAAGCACCCATACCCATAATTGAAGCTGAGTCTCCTCTGGAAGAAACAATTACAGACAATGCCACTGAACAGGAAGAAGACAAACCGAAAATAAAGGCTAAAAAAGTGAAAACGCCCGTAAAGATGCAGCAAGTGGAGGAAGTCACAACAAACGGAACGCCAACAAAAATGGAAAAGGTCAAAAAGCAAGTTAATGGATCAGAGAAAAAAGTAAAAGCACCCAAAAACTCTCCAGTCAAGACATTTGAGGTGGAAGACGAGTGGAGTAAACCATTAGAAGATGGTGAAGTCGAATATGTTGTGACGTCCCCGAAAGATCGCGTCAACCGAGCCAACAAGAAAGCAGCAACACAAGATGCCAGCCTCGTCATTAATCCGTATGCAGTTAAGACGCCTCTTCGTGGCAAAGGACGAAAATCAGTTGGCATGGCGACACCATTGACGCCTGGATCATTGAACAAATCGGTAAAATTCAATCTGAAGAATAACATTGCCCAGGAACCGATTGAATATCAAATTCAACTCAAGAATTCACCATCGCTTCCGTATGATTCCGATAAGAAGCCCGTAAAAGGACTGCTGAAACCTAATGCACTTCCCAGCCCGATTAATCCGTATTACAAGAAGAAAAATGGCCTCAACTTTGACGTTAGCTTTTAAAGAAGGTCCATATTGGCGATTGTTGAATTTTTAATCTAGATATTTCTTTTTTGGCCAATTGCCATCCACGGTTATAACTATAATTTTTGTAACTTTCTTGAAATGTATATGAAAAATTGTATTTTTAACCAAAACTGTATTTTCTTTTTTTTTTGTTTTGATAAATTTGTTTCAGACCTTTTTTGTCGAGAACCATATAGCAAATCGTTGGAATTGAAATCGAATTTAATTTTTTTAGGATTTCCTAAAATCACAGTTTTCAGTAATCAAAGAATTCTGGTTGTGGATCGATTTGTCAAACGGCGTTGAAAGCGTTTATAGTTTAATGTTTATAGATTTTTTATGGTTAATTACATATTTCATAATCCGGTAGTGACCTCAGGAAAATATCCAAATCCAGATGGCTGTAATACATTTTTAAAGAAATTTTAACATAAATAAAGTTGTTCTAATAAAATCAGAATGCGTCGTCTTATTTAGACATTTAGTCGTGGTCTGAAACTCTCAAAAGTTTGAACTTATCTTCAATGAATTTTTTTCCAAATATTTAGTCGCTTAAGTATGTCTAATCCGCGTAAAACAAACAATACAAATTTAAGAGAAAAATCCTTAATTTAACTTTTTAGATTTTCTTTTGACAATCGTAAGATGATAAATCAAATTACTAAAAAATTAATAGTTTTTATATTATCTTAAAACTAATATGTTAAATGATTTATTTGAAATCATTTATTTGTGAATTTTAGAGTAAACTCGAAGCTTTTTAGAAAGAAAGCCAAATTATTTCTTAATGAAATCAGTTTGTGAAAACAAAAAAAGGTGTCTATAAAGATGTATCAAATTAATGTTTTAAATAAAATCTTTTTGCAAGTTATTATACAATTTGAACATAAATTAAACATAATTGAAAGAAATGAAAAAAAAACTAGGTGATTGAGTACGTCATATAAGAATTACGTTTTTTTGTGCATGGTCCAAGTGAAAATGTATTTCCAAAAAAGTTCATAATTTTCAAGTGGTTGTTTTTTAATGAAATGTTAAAACAAAAAAAACACCCTGTTTCCGTGTTTCATTACGGTTTATTGTAGTCGCAGCCAAAATGCAAGGGAATCGTAATTTAATTATTTTCATCGTTCAAGGTTACACCAACTCTGCAGATCTACAGGTAAGAAAGAGAGGTCAGAGGATAACAAGAATCGCTCAGCTTTTGCAATGCATAGAGAGCAAATACGACTACAGTTTTAACGGGAAATGTTACAATAGAATTTGGCATTTTTGGCGTTTGTAGAATTATTTGTGGCTATTTGGCTTTCAATTTAAATTATTAAAAGATTTTTTTCTTGTTTATAAATTAGGTTTTAATTATAAAACTGTTGCTAAATTGGTATTAGGTGATTCATTATTTTTTGTTATGAAGAAACATGAAAATTGATAATAGATTACATTTAAAAAAGGAACTAACCACTATTATATTTTACGAACTTTCCTTTATCTTAATGTTTCAAAATGATCCTGATAATTGGTATTGACAAATATAAAATATTAGTCTTATATTTAATTGTATTTTACATTTATATTGCATAAAATTCTTCTGTAATCCGAGTTGAATTGTTTTGCAAATAAATCAGTTGAATGTTATGCGCTGAGAAAATTATAGCTTTATTCATTTCATTTTAGTTTGTTATTTAAGATGTTGTTATGTATTACGTTTTTTGTATATGATCTTCAACTCAAAACTTATTTCAAGTTTACATAGTTGAAGAGTTTAAATATTCTCTCTGGCGTGTTAAAAATAAGTTGCTTTGCTTTTTCCTTAATAATTAACAACTATTGCTGAAACGTTTTTATAATTGTCGTTATCATTTTTCAATATAAGATATTCTGTGCATCATTTAAAAGATGTCCTAGCAGCGCAACATATGTTACAACTGTAAAGATAAGAATAGTAAACTGCACTTTGTTGTTGGAAGTGTTTATAGATTTTTTATGGTTAATTAAATTTTTCATAATCCGGTAGTGACCTCAGGAAAATATCCAAATCCAGATGGCTGTAATACATTTTTAAAGAAATTTTAACATAAATAAAGTTGTTCTAATAAAATCAGAATGCGTCGTCTTATTTAGACATTTAGTCGTGGTCTGAAACTCTCAAAAGTTTGAACTTATCTTCAATGAATTTTTCCCGAATATTTAGTCGTTTAAGTATGTCTAATCCGCATAAAAAATACAATATCAATTTAAGAGAAAAATCGCTAATCTAACTTTTTAGATTTCTTTTGACAATCGTAAGATTATAAATCAAATTATTTAAAAAATTAATAGTTTTTATATTATCTTTAAATTAATATGTTAAATGATTAAT
>JANSTS010000994.1:0-32607 GCA_026546915.1 Sylvicola fuscatus
GCAGTCGATACTCCACTTCTAATATCATAGTGATGATCATAATTCCAGTGGGTCGAGCCATAATTAATCTCACTGGAATATTGTGGTCCCCGAAAGTTTCCCAACTCAGGAACCTGAGCCCTCGTTTTTTCACTACCAATATTTATGTGATTTACATTTTGGTCTAAAAGATTTTTTTTTACGTTGAGTTCGTATTTGACTGTGAAATTACAGTGTAAAAACTTCTATAGACCTCTGGCTAATTTATTTTGTTTTTCTGAAAATTAGTTTACTTAGCAAATTTAAAAATATACGAAAATATTGGCAAATCGTGTTTTCGAATAAAATGCATCTTTTAAAAAAATGCAATATTGTAAATTTTGTTAAAAATAACCACCGCAAAATCTACGTGAATGATGAAACTGTTTGCGATGATGTTTTTGTAATATTTTATAAATTCATTTTAATTAATACATCCACCATCGGAAAGTCATTACTGGAATCACAATAAACATCTGGAAACTTGTAGTAATCAATAACTTCTTCATTCTTATCTTCTTTTTTTCTTACTTCTGTAAGACTTTCCAGTCTCGGCAAGTTTCCTAACTCACTAGAATATTCTGGCCAGACTATAGCATTCGGTAATTCTACGGATTGATTAGACATTAACATTTGGTTGGATTGTTTTTCTATTTTTTTGTTGCAACGCAGACTGTGACGAGTGAAGAGTTCTTGTGTAGCAAAACCATGTGTGCATTTTAAGCACACGTATGGTTTTTTGGAGGAATGTCTCTTTTTATGCCTTTTGAGAACATGTAAATGCTTAAATGACATGCCGCACACATCACATTTAAAAAAGCGGATGTTTGAGTGCCTTACAATGTGATTCTCCAGCTGTGATTTATATTTGAATTTTTTTTTGCAAACTGGGCACTCAAATTCCTTTCCTGGGTACTTGTGGTTTAGGGCCACAACGTGGTATACTTGTTGCTCCTTGGTGTCGAAACGCAAGTTGCAATATCCACACGCAAACCTCGACTGAATATGAGCAGCTAGAACCATATATTATCATTTATAATTGATAATAATAAAAAAAAATTATAAAAAAAGTCAATTTAATGTTACCGTGAAGCCAATCTTCTCCTTCTGATATAGTAGGTGTTGCCTCCAATCCTGTCTCCAAATTTCGCCCTTTATTGCATTTCCATTCAATATGTTGCATTTTGGTATTTTTGCTATATTTTAGAAATTTTTATTTAGTCATGATTTAGTCAAATAGATTTTTTCTGGATGTTGGAAAAATTTTTACATTTACGAAATTTTGTGAAGGCATCAGCCATCACCTCAAACAAAAAAACATTTAGCTGCACAATATTGAATCCTTACAAATGGTAAGCTTCCATCTTAAGTACTCACACACGTGAACTCCTTTTTCCGTATGTAAGACACTGCATGGACAGTCAAAAAGATATGTGAAGCCAAAGGACACTAACGGGAATCACAATGTCATAGATACTTCGTGAAAGATTGATTTAAATATAAAGAGGTTTTTACAATACATTTAAAATAACATTTCAATTAAGTCAATATCAACTTCACTGATTATATATTTTAAGCAATCTCTCAAAATAGATGGTAAAATGACAATCCTACTTAGTTACTATGCACGATTTCAATAAATTCAATCGCTATGTATAGCAGCTCATATATGAATACCTATTTAAGCGCATTCAAAATTCATCGAATGAAGTACGTAAATCAGATAAATTATGAATTTTTCGTATTCATAAAGATTTTATAAAGTTTAAGTACTTGATTAACTTATTGTGTATTTTTTAACGAAAACAAAGATTTCAAGCTAAAGAAATAATTACATCCTCTTGAACACCTTTGATATTCAACTGAGCGATCTGTCACCCAACTACAGCGATATGAATAATTGAGCAGAAAGGTCCTTGTGGCTATCTAAAATTAATCCTATACAGAAGCAGGAAGGCGCAAACTGCAGACGCCCCACTCACTGCTCTAATGGAACTGGCTAGTTATTACCGAAGGAGCCATGGTGGAGCGGGTAGGGACACAAAGAGTCCCTTTTGTGTGATCAGATTTGGGCAAGGTACGCTGTTTGATAAATAACTACTTTCAGTCGACTTTCATTCGATTAGGGTTGGTCAGTGTGACTTATGAGCAGTTGGCGGCTTGGCCCACTTCTCACCCCATCCCTTCTAATTTATGTATGCCGGGCTAAAATATTAAGATACCCGTCCATGTCCATGTACGTTAAGATTTCGCTGCCTTTAAATGATGCAAAATGAAATAAAAACAATCACAAAATTCACCAAATTAGATATGCTCGTATTGTAGCCACAAAATGTTGTCTGCCATTCTAAACTTGCGACAAAATGGGAAAAAACTTATTCATTTCCACGGAAATTATTGATCAGACTGGCCCAATTATAGTTTATGGATTGCATACGAATCGGTAATAAATCATGTTGCGGTTGTTGGGCGCATTTTCATGCGGTCGTTACGCCGACCCACTTCACCTCTCAATCGGTTTAAGGCCGCCAGGCTTTCCTTTCATTTATGCAAAGTAAGCAGGACATTTATACAGATTTTATGCTTCGCTTAAAACTATGGGAACACTTCGGGGATTGACAAGCAGAGGAAGATGAAAACATAACCGGTTTTCTGATTGTATTTCATGTTTTTCTTTCTTCCTGCCTTTCGCCATATGTGTTCTGTGACACACAAATAACTATACATGAACATATTAGGTGGGAAATAGTTGCTTGAAACTCATTCGTTGACATCACTGCTAAAAGCTTCCGAATAAAGGCACTGCTTCAAGCTTCCGCTTATACTTTATTCACCAATGGTGTTGCAGTAATTCTACACTCTTTCTAGGACACTTTTTTTTTCAACATATGTACATATGTGCCGAGCATTATTGTTTGTTCTTATTGGGGTCGCTACACATAGGCGCGGGCATCAGTGTTATAGGTTGTGTGTGTGTGTGTGTGTGTGTGTGTGTGTGTGTGCTTTCCAGCAACACTAAAAGCACATCATAAACGAAATATGCAGAGAGAGAAGGGGTAGGGGGATGGTGGAGAGGCGTTGGTGGTGGTTTGGCGAATCGCGATAAAACGGAACTGAGAGCGGAACAATAACATTTACATATAAAAATAAATACATTTTCGTCCTTTCTCCATTATTGGTAACGGCGGAAATAAATAAAAATTATGATCAATAAATAACGTGAAAGCTCCACCGACCAAAAAAAAACGGGATAAATATATTCAATGCGAAAAAAACGCGTAACTTCAGTTAAAAAAGGACCTTGATTTACGATTTGATAAACAACCCGCGCAACAACGGGAAATAGCAGAGAATATACTGCCACATATAAATTAATTATATTAAAACAATTGAATGAATATGATATGCATTTAACTTCTTTATTTTGTAATAAAGGGAACAGAATGATTGGGAAGGTGCATGAAATCAAGATCTACCCCACCGAGGATATTTGATCTCACAAGGACTAAAAACGTTAAAAGTCAATTACAAACTACTGCTGGGAAAATCCTTCAAAAACAATATAAAAAAGGTGCTCTGCAGAATTGAGATTTCTTGTGATGGGATGAACTTCGACACTCTTGACAAGGCGCCATCGCCAGTTTGGGTTCTGTCAAATAGTGAATTTAATCAATCACTGGACAATGTGCATCGACCAGATATGTAATATTGACGCTATGAGTCCTGGGCAAACAGCACACCTCACTACACGCATTTTTTCCACTTATAACCCAATATATCCGCATAGATAATGTAAGTATGCACGTAAAGAAATAAATTCGTCTAGGTATGCTGCAGTTTTTCGCATTTCCACCTTGATGCGGAAAACAAGCTGTGATGTCACTAAATGGATCATAAATCTTAGTGCAGTCAACATGCTTGCAGATACAATTTCCATCTGACGCCCCGCCAACCCCCCGCCAACCCCCGCCAACTGACCGTGAGTTAACCCACCCACCGGCTGCTGTCAGCTTCTGCTTTGTTTTCTTTTTAGCTCTTCGTTTTCTTTGCGACGTTGTTATTTATTATTGCTTGTCCGTACTGTAAATAGACATGAGTAAATAAACGACGTGTTTAAGGATGCATATTGCAGAAGGAAAAACTAATTTCATAAAATGCATATATGCAATTGTCGACATTAAAATGTATTTAATGAAGACACTGAATGGGCTTAGACAGCATTTTAGTGCATTAAAAAAAAAGTATCAATATCTGAAGAAATGACTGGCAAATAAGTTTTTATAATTGGTATTTCACCGATGATAAAATATATTTTAAGAGAAAATTCTAGTTATGATAATTGACCTTGATTTAGACCTTTGATAAAGTCAGAAGCAATCGATCAATGTTTAATTTGAAATATAAGTACAAATAAATAAAATATCCACAAATAAACTCGATTGTATACAAATCGTTAAAAGGATTGCCAATCCTTATTCTCCTGAGTCGCACAAAATTACTCTAATAAAATCCGTTTATACCGGCACATCCACCGTTCAGAAACTGACATCCTCACCATGTGATGGTTGCCGTGCATTTACAGCCCACTCATATGCATTTCTTTTTTTACTATTAATGTAATCCATTTCTTTGGTAACATTGATTTCGGCGGTAATGCCACCATACTTATATGATGCCCGACTACCATGCTGTCGCGAAATGGTGTCCAATATACTTTAATCAGAGACAACAGACTGGTCAATCCGAATCGTTTTTCTTTTTATATTCAGTATTTTTATTTTTGATTGTAATGGTTTCAAGTTTCAACATATAAATGTTATTACAATTCATAAACAGTTATTTGCTGTCTTAAGACAGTTTTAATTTGTGCACAATTTTAGAACAATTGGGTCAAGATTCTGCCCAGAAAAGTGCGCCAAGAGGAAATGAAATTAAATTAAAGCGATTTTTTCAGTTTCATACATTTATTTACAGAAAAACGCACAGTGGCCGGAGTCCTGCCGAAGGACCAAGAAAATGAAAAATATGTAGGGACTAACACACGGGACTACCAATGACAGCAACAACAATGAGGAGAGTTGATGTGGGTGTTTGTGCTACTTTACTTTCCCCGCTTGAGACTGTAACAATTGACGAGACAAATAAGTACAGGAACAGTAGCTGTTTCTAAGGACATTGTCTGCCCCTTTTTTTAATGAAAAAAGGGACAGCTTTCAAATTCCAAGAATGTTGCGACAAAATACAACAACGTCAAAAGTACACTTGGGTCAGAAAAATGAAAGTTACTTAAGAAGTGATGTTCATGTCGTGCGTGTAAAAGCAACGTGTTTTGGGACGACCCTTTATAGTATATTGACGATCATTGTTATATAAGTATGTGCCCTTCTGAACAATTATATCCTATTTTTGAGAAATCCTGCTTGTCAGAAATTTATGTGTTTCTTTTGACCTTTGATGACACAAAATACACAAAATTCGATGTGATACAAACTTTGCTCAAATACTTCTGTTAATCCTTGAGTTGGAATTAATTCATTCAAGTGTTTACCAAAATTAATTAAATATTAATAGACCCATTTAAAAAAATAAACGTGTAGAAGGTAAGGAAATATTTATTAACTCTGCAAAACTTGAACTTGCGTTAGATAGTTCTAACTAGACATAACTCGCAAATTACAGTTTGGAACTTGTTCTATAATGCGGTAAATTGTGCGATAAAATAAGGATTCCCTCTTCAATATTCGTACATATAGTATATCTTAGTAATGCGTTTAAAGTTTCCTCAGGCTTAATATGAAGTTTCTTAGAATCGTATAGTGATACCTGTATCGTTTTTTTCTGCTCACTTTGTGGAGGAATGACTTCAACTGGTTAACATCCTGAAGTCTCTATGGATTATTGATATCCTCATCAATAATTATATTTTATTGACAATTAGAATCACCCTAAAAATGCTTAAATTTAGTAGATCAAAAGATTTAAAGTTTGACCGCAGAAACGCTGACATAAGTGCGCTTAAATGCAACTGCAGCTGTATGTTGATGGTTCTGTACCTTAAACTTTCTGTGTAATTATTGCAACTGCAAATTTCACAGTAATTATTCGCCACGCTGATTATAGTCGTAATGTATGTACCTATGTGTCTTACTGGGCGTCAGCACTTCTTTAAACAGTAAATGTCTTCAGCATCGTCAGCTAATTCACCACCCACCGATAGATTAAGAGGACTTGGCTAAATCTTCAGCGCCGACCTTGTCGTATATGTAAGCAAATTCATCGGAAATCAGTGACGTTGTCCACTAATGTGATCTTGCAGTATACGAGCATGTTAATATAATTTGCTATGCATTCTAAGATGAAGACAAACTCCTCTGGACTCTATGGATTCATGGTTGGCTGTTACAACTTTTTTTTTTTTTTTGTGAATAATAACGTAAATGAGGGCGGAATTTAGCGTCAACCACCAAACGTATCTTATTCATT
Organism: Sylvicola fuscatus; assembly: GCA_026546915.1. NCBI lineage: Eukaryota > Metazoa > Arthropoda > Insecta > Diptera > Anisopodidae > Sylvicola > Sylvicola fuscatus. Next base: position 6,502 of record JANSTS010000994.1, read on the forward strand.
ATGGCGTAAAGTCGCAATAAATATCGACCGTCTGCTATCGACAGTGGCATTTCATTTTATTTCACTCAACCGCCAATGTAAATCCTGTATAACCGCCATCCGCCCATTCTTCGATGACGATTTCTCCGTCTTGGTGGTTGTCATGCCATTCGTGGAGCGTATTTTGTGCTCACTCGTCCGCATACGTCTTATATGTACATGCCGCAGAAAGCTGGCGCGGTAAGACGGTCGTCAACGTTTCGCACGCCGTCAGACTATGATACGTCGTTACCGTCAAGTCGTTTAAGAATTGACATAGTGACTCGTCAGTCGTCTCCCTGCATTGAGTACCATGTTGTTATGTGGCAAAGACGAAGCACTTTACAAACACCGCATCTTATCAAGATCGATCGAGTGTGCTCTCCATCAAATGCTATGGTATAGCCTCGAACCCTTAAGACTTACGGCGGACAATACAAATGCACGTCAACATTCTCATCGAATATTTTAATATAAACATGAGTACAGATGAATGTAAATATTTGGTACTCATCAATCATCGTTCATCGATGGATTGCGACTCCTTCATTTTTAATGTTTTGAAATTTGTGTTTAAGCACACATTTTCGGCGATTTCATTTAATTGGATGTCGAAACGAGGCCTCGCATTTTCTAAGAGAAATTCTTGTTTCGTTTGACCCCACCAGTTCCTATAAGTGTGACCTCGAATACAGGACTTCAAAGACACAATTCCTGCTAGAAATGTTCTTGGTTCAGGAGTTTTTTTTTTATTCTTTTGTACCCGTGTTTCGACAACATCCATTTACTTTCACCTCATCTTTAATCAATTCCCAAACGCGATTGGCTACTTTCGAGGGCATTTTGAGGTGGTAGCAATACATACTTAATGGTGGGAATAAATAAATCTCAACAGCGAAATAAAGAAAATGATATTCGTCGTGAATTCACATTCAAAGTGGGTGGACGAAAAAAAGGAAACCACCCACCATATTCCCTCGCATGAACATTGTAAAGAATGATGTGTATAGAAGACAGCAGATACTATAAGTAGGGGTAGAGACGTCTATAGCCAAACGACCAGGCAAAACGGCTGAACTTGATGCTGCACTGGGTGGAGATTGAAGATATAGCTGCGGTATCTGTCTTAGATGTAGAATTTTCGATATTTGTGAGTATACGACAATTTAAAACACGGTTAAATGAATTACAAGTGAATGACAAATGAAAATTCGCTGAGACGTGGAAACTATTGTGTTAAAAAAAAACTATTTAAGATGCTAAGATTTGTGTATTCCTATTTGTGCGCTCTTCTTTGGGATTATTCTGAGAGTTTCTGTAAGAATATTTTGATGAAGGAGTAAATGTAAAAATTTTTGGATCCTGATAACGTGATGATTGTGCGGCTTTATCATTTTTATTTCATGATATTTTACCAGTTTGGGATTAACGCGTGAGTTGAGTTTGCCATTTGATACCAAGAAGTCAAAATATTGCAATTAATCATTGATTTGGTAACTCTACAAATATTCGGATGTTTTATTATTTCAATATAATTATTAAAAAGGAAAATAAAAATAAAAATAATTAATTTGGTTGCTAAATAAATTGAATAATATTTATTAGTAATATTTGCTCTCATTCAAAATAAATGTTCTTTATATTGAATGAGGCGATCGGCATATATGTTTTTTTTTGTATTTTGAATATCGATCTATTAAATGCAACAAGAATTCATTAAAGTTAAAGTCAAAAGTTTCACATACTGTTTTGGCATAAGAATGAAAGAAAATGCCTCCATTTAGCAGCTAATTTTCGCATAAAGATGGAGAGTTTTGGTCTGACTTTGCACTTTATGATTGCAATTTCACGCGCTCAACATTATGCATTGACTTTTAACCATCGTAACGATGTGAAAAATTCATAGGAAAACTTTCTCCGGTACATTTTTTTCATTATTTATATACATTTCAAAGACGTCTGGATCTAAAAGTAATTTTAAAGTCCTTACAAGAAGCTTTCCTTCTAGAAAGCGACTAAACACCTTAAATTCCAAAAGTTTAATAGACCTTTTGGTCGGCTTGCCGATGTTCGGAATGTTTGGATTCCTAGAAGAGAAGTTTGGGTATTCATAAAGACTTGCCAACTACAAACAAAATAAGAATGGAAAATGGGTGGGTGTATTTCTACCCTTGCACTTGAAATTTTTGTATTTTTATATATTTGTTTTTTAATAGCAAACTATTGTATATAGATTTGGATTCATTATTTTTATGTAAAAACAAGAAATCCTAAAACATTTATACGAATTGGTTACACAATATAATTGCTACAAAAACCTTGTTTTACACAAACATTCCAAATGCAAGTGGGTGGCACTACCCCCACTGGTCCCTAAAAGATCAACTTAATATTTTTGGTTCAACAACAAAAGTTGTATGCATATTATGTGGCTGTAGAAGATGGCTCGTTATAAATTTTATGGCGAAACATATATTTTTTTGCAGCGATATGTTATAGTTGTTTCACATATGATGTTGCATCAGTTTTAATATCCGCTCAAACGATTTCACGTCTGAGGAAAGATCGTAAACAAAATCGCGAGCAAATATATTCAGCGTATAAACGACTTACGACTGCGACTCGTACATTTCTACCAATTATGTATTGAAATTTAAACATTGTTGTTGTGAGCAATGAACAATGAACATGCTGAAAATGTTAGAAAATTTTAATACTGCTAGGGAATTTTGGAAAAATCACATTTACATTGGGAAATCGTCTGGAAGCAATCAACTATGTATAAGAATAATAAAAAAAGGCGATGAATGAATACATCATCTTTTCTACTGCACATTTCTATGACCTTGTACTTGATGCTGAACAAATTGTGTTCGCTAAGAAAACGTATTTCAACCGAAATCATAGCCAATCAAAATTCGATTGGAAACTCCGAATCAATTTCTATTCTCGTATGTGCAAAACTGTACGATGTTCAGTTTTAATTTCAGTGCCTCAGTATGGAGAAACCGCCAGTATGGTATGGCCATTACGATGTATCGTAAAGCTGACATTGGTGATTTCCTGTCAAGCTACTAACGGCTTCAACGAAATTGGATTGCAGATAACTCAGTAGTCAGTAAATTCCCATCCTCTACCAGCTTACAATCAATGTCAATTATCCTCACGAACGTGTCGCATCGTCCTTATTTACACGTTGCTGCGCCAACATGCAGACGTTAACAACCATCGTCAGCTATAGTTCCACATGAGAAACCCTAATGAAATAAGGCGGCCCTAATTAACACTTTCGCGAAGCGTAATTAATAAATATGGTATATTTTAGAAATATTGTAGAAAGTATTAAATCATTAAAAAAAAAAAAACTGTGTCAGGTGATTTAATAATGGACGATAGATCTGTGACGAAGATAGAGTCCTTAAGTTGGGGTCGGGAGTTTTATAGTATGGCCTACATTTGGCCAAAAATTTCATTTAACGACGACATCAATTCTTAGTCCGAAAATCTCAGGACATTTATCAAAAGGATGATGTGTGAGGTACAATGGTAAACACAGGCGAATGTCTTTTCGTTTTTTACATTCAAGTGTGATAGGCTGACGTACAGTCGCTGCATGAATTTTGTTGCAGTGTCCAGCGTCTTTATGTCCTTTTATACCGTATTTAGTCCTTATTAGGTCAGCCACACGTTCAACAAGTCATATACATACTCAACAGTCTACAGATTACAACATAACCCTTGTAATTTGTACATTAGATTACATTGTTTGTGTTTAAGTGACTTTTAATTGATAAACTTTCACCAATGAGTGATTTCAATGTCTTTAAGCCGTCGATAAAATATGATTCATCAAAACTCTTCAAAAAGTTTACAGCCAAATGGGGTTGGTTCTTCTTAAGCTTTCTGTAACATTGAAAACGTGACATCAAATTGTACGTTTTTATTGCTTTCCTCTTTTCTGTGTAATAAAGATTATTTTTTTACGAGAATCCCAGAAAACTGCGGCACTTTTTTGGGCCTCCAGAAGCGAATCACTGCTTTCTACTTCGGATTATCTCATAAATAATTTATTATTGGCTTAATGATGATGAGTTTTAATATACTCTACTGCTAATTAATCAAAAAAATGTTAGCTGAAGGCAATGTAACTATTATACAAATTAATTTGTTTTGCAATCACAGGTCGAGTAGCAACTTCAATTGAATGAGAGTGTCCTTTGGGTTGATACTAAATGTAAATTTATGCACACCTGCGAGCTACATTTGCCGACACAACAAAACATTATGTTTTCCTTATTCTCTGGGAATTGATTGCATTCATTGTGACCGACCTCACTCAATCTTACAAACACGATGCACATGTTTCTATGATTGTTCGGATACAGTGACATAATCTGCATTTTGTTGGACTTAAGTTAATAAGTTTAACTGAAAGCAAATGAAATGGGCGACTCATCCATCAAAAATGTCGACTTTCTATCGAGAAACTCAATGTACATACAAGGCAATTCCCGCAAAAACTATTTAATAAGTTTTCTAAAAGCATAAATATTAATCACAATCTACACTGTACCGATGGCAAACATTTTGCTTCAAACAACCCTCACCACCTCTATGTTTAAACATACCCCCAGGAATCACCGAAAAACATGAACAATCTTCATCTTCTTTTTACATTTTACTCGCCCACCGTCGACCTGCCTCCCACCAAACGTTTATCAGTTATCAGCGGAAAGATTTTCGGGGGTATGTTTGAAATTGAAGAACAGGACACTAATTTAATGTAATCGCGAATCACAAACAAAGCTGAATACATATAATTATGGCACTTTGAATGCTATTTTAAGATGGTAAATAATGATTTGTCTTGCTTTGGTCAGACAGCCAAAGTGGAAAGGGTCGTCAAAACTGAAAAACACGAGAGTCCTGTCGTTTACCTTACACAGAATCAAGAAAGAACAATTCAAAATTGTATTTGTCTTTTCGTATTTTGAATTGGCAGAGGAATAGAACGATTTTCCAATATCATATTTTCTTGGGATTTTTATCTTGGGATTTTTTTTATCTTCTTGTTTTTTAATTTGATATTTCTTGAAACGGTTTTCTTTGTAGTTAGAATTGCTGATGCAAAGAAAAACTTCACGCTACTAAGTTATAAACTAAGAGTGTCGTGATTTCTAGTAATTAGGTTTCGTTGCGACTTAAGAATGTAGAACAGAAATCACCCCTGCCACATCCGTCTCATTCTATATATTATTTGACTTCTTGGCGATATCGTTTCCAATAAATTTGTAACAGCGGGTAATTGTGGCAACTTTCAACACGATTTGAATTCGCAAATTGACTTGATAATTGCCAAAGGAATCGACTGTCTCGAAATTTCGGTTTATTCTTATTTTTGTCTTGGACAACCCATATTTCTTACTTGGTGAAATCAATTTACCAAGAACGTATAAAAAACTAGTTTGAGCCAATTTAAAGTTATTGGCCCAAAGTGTATGGCCTGTAGCTAATTTCTTAGAACGAACCCTTTTGGGAAATCGTATGCGATACCGTGATGGATATTTCAATTCAATTGTAACGTAATAATGTCTCAGGTAAGCAAGTTGCCAGTAAAATGCGAGATGTTTAGATTGAGAATCTGCGGAAAAACGATTTTCAAGAGATTCAAGTCTTGTCCTATTTTGTAGATGATCGGCAGCATAATTTTGGTTACAAAAAATGAAATGTAAATTTGTATTTGTGTGAAATAAAAAACCATGCCATCCCATCCCAGAAGACAGAAAACTAATGATGTCACTTACACCGTGAGACGAATTGCATGTTAATAATTATTATAACGTCAAGGAGAAGTGAAGTAAAACATTAAAAGTTCAGCGATAAATCTACAGCCAAGGAGCACGTTACATACTGTAGATTTGGCGTACATGTACATGAAAGTACATGACCACCCACTCTGCCATCGCCCAGCTTCGCCCAAAACCACCCAACGTCTTGAGAACCAGTCAAAGCTATACGTTGCTTGAAAATATGTTGACTTTCCTACGTTACTATATATAAATGAAAACATCATTTGATTAATGCTTTTGTAGAAAATACCTTCTTCAAGGTAGAATTTAAAAAAAAAAAAAAAAACAACATCTAACTGAATACATGCGGATTCTGTGTGAGGTAAGGTGTTTGAAAAATTTCCGCCATATAACAAAAATATCCTTGGGGCAGAATTAGGAATTCAGTTTACAACAACAGTTTCTTTTTGCATTATTACATTTAAGTAGTGAGGGTGGAAACGCGGTTGCCTATTGTAATCCGCGAAGAAAAGTCAGGATCTAAAGGATCTTTGTCTGCCAGGCGAGGCAAAGAACAAGAAACACTTTTATGTTATTGCTTAAGAAATGATTGTATAAATATTTTTTTAAATGTTATACTTATTTGTAAAAGTTTTTGCGACACTTTCATTTTTTATAATCAAGTTTTCCATAAAAAAAAGAAAAAAGGATAGCTCTAGTTATCCGGCTTTTTGGAAAACAAACGTTTAATAAAGAGATAAAACACGTCCTGAAAACGGTGGTCCTGTGCAACGACTTTTATAAAATGTGTCAATATTATTGCAGGTCTCAATGAAAAAAGCAACTTTGCACAACAAGGTAAACAAATAACGATTTTTGTACGAAATAAACGATTTTTGGGTTAATATAAAGTAGTTTTGCTTTGCCTTAGTGAGACTAACAACTTTTTGAAATCTTTAATAAACAGAAAAGACATTTTTTTAAATCCCATTGTTAACCAGAGACACTTTTTTGTGTAAAGGGCTAATGGGCCCCGATTTTATGGTTTAATCAATAAGGACGATTGAGTGAAAATTAAATATTGACAGTATTTTCACCACAGACATATTGACAGAGATATTGCCAAGACTGGACCAACTTTAGGATAAAGTTGAGTTGAAATCAAAAAGGAACTTCGGTGAACAAGAATCCTTCAACACAAATTTAGCAAAAACAAATACCTAAAAGCATGATAACCATCTTAAACTAATTGATGCAAGGAAAATACTAATCCTTTCAGTAAAGAACAATACTCTATTCATTACTTTAAAAAAATATTAAAAAAAAACTTTAAGAAAATAAGACAAATCACAAAGAAAAAATACAGCAAAATATAATTATAACAACTTAATATATTCATTGAAATAAACTTAATCTCTAGCATATACAAACTTAAAATAAACAATAATAACATATTAACATTCTGTTGTATAGCGTCTTGAAATTGTAAGTTTTTCATTATTATTTTTTTGTCATTATTCGAACTTGGATATTCGATCAAATCCTCATAGATGTCGTCGTATCAAAGAGTCCTTTGAAAGGAATGATGTTATAATATCGAAATAGTAAGAAACATCATCAGTGAAATCTTTCAACATAGAATTATGTAAATTATGATTAATACAGAAATATGCTTAATACGCATGACAACATTTCAAAATCGATAGGCTGGATTTCAAGGATTAATTCTTCACCTCTAAAATGTACAAAAGTCGACACCACTCACAGTTTTAATTTTTCAAGTAAATTAAAAAATTTCTTACAAATTTACCGAAATTTTCAATTTGTAAATTTAAAAAAATTAAAAACAATTTCAAGGACACCTTTTTAAGTAATTTTGATTTTTTCATTTAACGATTATGGCTCTTTCCATTTTAACTCTACAAACTAGTTTACTCGATTAACGGTTTGGTTTGCTATAAAATTATATTTATATTTTATGTATTATTATTTTTTATATATTTTGAATTCTCATCATAAGACAGAAGATATTTAGTCATCAGGACTTTTGAAAATGCCGCTAATTTCATGACAATGTATGTATGTATTTCCTATTAGAAACGAGAACAACATATATTTACATTTTAACGACAACGCGCATTTTGTAAGAAATGTCAAAAATTCAGCAATTCAGCAGCGGATCTTTTGAAAATATTGGACTTTGCTTAGCTACAAAAAACAAAATCTTTTTATAAAATAAATAGAGTAAGAATAAATCATTTAATGTAAATAGTCGAATACGTTCCACGTTTCATTGTGGTTTGACAGTTTGTCAAATCGCACCCAATTATAATTTTAACGTTTTTTTAGTTTTCTTTAAATTAATGAAAAATTAAAACCTAAAAATATGATTGAATAAAATAAATAAAGAAAGGAGAAGGTGATTAAATCCTGCTAAATTTAGCAAAATAAAACAAATTCAGACAGCACCGACTTCGAGGCCAGTGACAGACGTCAGACGCCAAATGCGCTCGTGTATGAGTGTCAAAAGTGCTTAAGTGTGCGCCCAAAGTTAAGTCCTCCCTCCACCATTGTCTGCTCTTCTCGTTGCCATCCAGGAACGGTATACTTGACAAGTAAAAGCGTGTGCATGTGTGCGTGAAAAACGCAACGTCGAAGAGTTTTATCGAATTTTCCACGAATCGTGGCTAAAAACTGAAAATGAATGTATATTGACAGGCAGCCTGTCAAGCTGTACGGCTGTATGGGTGTGGACCTGAGTAGCGGCAGCACACGACAAGATGCCAGAAGTATGAGACGTATACCGTGCTGAGCTACCTAACTGGTATTAGTCAATATATTATGGGCCATGGCCCACACTTTACGTTGCACGACTCGGCCAGCAGTATGGAAGTGAATTCTTTACAAAGAACCGTGAAAATGTCGTGATGTTGTGATAAAATTCTAGATAGTTTATTTGAAGTAAGTGTAAGAAAGTGTAGGCAAAGACGTTTGTTTCAGAAAATGCCTCAATTCGAATGCATGGAAAAGTAAATGTCCAAAACGAATTTCCATACACACCACGACGCATTTGTTGGACATACGTATGTGACGCGCGTAAATTTAGCTTAAACTCTCAAATACATGGAGGAAAATTTTTGTTGTTGCTAGCCGTTGTGTTAAAAGCATAAGAAACGCATAAAAAAAATGTAAAAAAAAATATACGAAGAAGAGAAAAATCGAAGTAAAATACAACAAATAATTGTTTCCAATGGCCAGTGTGGTGAATTTCATGTACACCTAAAGTCAATTGTATTTAGTTAAATTCGCCGCATCGTCGCGTCGTCTTGTACATTGTCTTTTTGTATACATGCACATTGTTCTAACCAAGACTTTCCGTCCGCCTATTTTACAGTGTTTTCCCAGTTTCTAGTTTTCTATGTTTTGTTAATTTATTTAAAGTTCATTGATTTTCCGTTTGCAAAGAGAAGAGCAGTTTTCGTTTTACGTTGTACCAAAGTTGTCGATCAATGGGAAAGGATGCGACTGTGGTGTATTAAGTCGCTCCTAACTGATGGATATGCATTAGATTTAGTGCAATTGCAGTGAAGATAAACGGGGAATAGTGTGACAAACAAAAAACGAAAAAAATAAAAAATAAAACAAAGAATAGAAATAGTTGTGGATAAAAAGGAAAAGAGAAAAAAAGTGTCTTAGTGCAAAAGTGTAATATCCAGAAGTCGACGACTTCCCAACGTACTGTAGCGGCGGAAACACGCACACCCTGACAGACACAGCCTTCACACAGCCGCAGTAGCTGGCTGGCCGACCTCATGCTTGGACATTGGATACACCAGCGCCAGCTACGCGAAAGCACCAAGTGCACCCACCAAACGGAGACTCTGCCCCAGCATTTGAAACAATACAGTTGATCGCTAATTGCCAAAAAGGGACACGCGGCGACACGTTAATTGTGACCGTTAATTGGCATTATCGATGCTAGAGACAAGCGAAAAGTGTCGGGGAGGGCTGTCGAGCGTCGACGATTGTAAGAACAGCCGACCAACACAGACACGCCTGTACAGAAAAGTGTGGTGAAGAAGAGTTTCTAAGATTATCGAACACGGAGGGCTGTGATTGGGTAGGTTTTGAAGTGTTTTTAATTTCCCATTTTTCATTTTATTTGATTACGATTAACGGAACCGCCCTGTCGACTGTCCCCGAAAAGTGACGTTTGACACATTTTTTCCTTTTTTGCTTTTTGTTTTACGTGTGTTGAGTTAAGGAGTTTTAAGTGCGCCCACATTGTTGAATGAGTGTGTGAATAGGTGTGTATTTTTTTTTTATTTTTTTGTTTTATTCGTTGCAACACATGCGCATTGTGAGAGTGTGTGCAGCCGTTAAGTATGTTCATTGTGTTGAAAAGTGTTTTACGGAAACGTGTAGTTGCAGCATATTAATTATGTTGAACACCCAATAAGTGGCTGTATATTCACACATGCGCATTCTTCTGCAATTCTGGAGTAAAATGTGTCGCACAGATCGAATTGTGCGCGTGTCCGTACACGCACGGACTCACACATGCGATTTTTGATTGTATTAGCGCTCGTTTCTTGGAACAATTTATTGACATATGTGTGGATTCAGCTACCAGAAATGTTAATGAGCTACCTCTCTGGCGTTTAATTAGTTTAAGTGGCCCATAAATGACGTCGTGTTCAAACACGTTCGAACGTGATATTCTGTCAAATTGTCTACTGTGAATTTCGAAAAAGATTCGAACATAACACAGAAAGTCCCTTCGCCGACTGTCTTTGCAATACTTTGTTGCATTAAGTGGTTTTAATGTTTGTTGGGATTGGGCTGGCAAGTGTTCGGATTCGCGGTATGACTCATGTTCGCGTCTGATACTGACACATCTTACCACTCGACATTTATAAGTCATCACCAGACAGTATTGAACACTGCTAACATTATGAATCATGCATCATGCATGTGACTTGAAGCATTTGCTAATTATTGTCGCGGATGTTTTCTTCAATTTGATTTCTTCTTTAAATTCGTGAGAAAGGATCTCTGAAATAGTTTAAATGTCAATCAGAAATGTATGATTTTAAATAGTTATTCATTTTAAAAATGTTTTCGGTGATTGCTATTTCCGAAATGGCTCACTTATTAGTTCCAACAATCGCCAACAGGTGGCTCTGTATATGTCTGTTTTTAAAGAATTTTTTTCCAAAATTAAATTCAAGTATAATGTAGATTTTGTTAGAAAAAATGTGCTGAATGTCATTAATGTGCAAAAATGTATTTTTCGAACAAAACAACCAACTACAATATAAACTTATTTGTTAATAATTTTTGTTGTTTATGACAAATTAATTAATTGACAAAAAAACGTTGAGAATAGTTTAGATATTTGAAAGATGTTACGACGTTTGTTTTGAAAATAACTTAATCTCAGTGCTAATTGAATATTTAATTAATTTTTTTAAAGTATGTAATTAAATTAAATGATGATAATTGTAATTTTTATTTTATTTTTTTTAATTATCCTTCAGTATAAAATGTGAGTAAACTTGAAAAACACTTTCTTTATAAAAAAAATGAGTATGAGTTAAAATATCAAAGAATTTTAATTTTAAACAAAATTATTGGTCATTTAAAAATCGACCTAAAAACACGCAAAATGTGAAATTAATTTCATAATTGCAATTAAAATTGTAAATTGATTAATAAATATTATCATCAATTAATAGTGACGCACAACAAATAGTGCCGACTGCACAAGCAGCAGTCACATTCATGATTCATGTGTTTGTACACAAACACAACAGCGATGCTGTCAAAAGTCATGACAACTGAAACAGTGTGGGACTGTCAAAAACGAGCAAATTGCCTTTAATTTTTAGTGTAATTTCTCGCGTTCGGGCGGACTGCTGGTACATTTAAGACGCTTTGGCGGCCGGCTCGGCGCACCTCTCACGTCACGCAATTCGTCACGTAATTTCCTAATGGCGTGTTTATTTTAGTGGTTTATAGAAAATAGTGTGTCAGTTGAAGACAGTGGACAACAAAACGCGAAACGAGAAAGAAAACGACTGAGAGGAGCCCGGCCAGGGAAAGCGTTTCGCGTGGTGGTCAGTTGGTTGGGGCTGTGTGGCTTTTTTTAGGTTGGCACTTGGCCGTTGTCAGTTGTCAACCAGGGCCAGTTTCTTGTTGGAGTGCGTGCACGGTGTGTGCGTGCCGTGTGTGCGCGTGTGCATTCCCTTTCAAACGTGTGCAAAAACGAACGTCGCGAATCGCGAATGTGACAGCCAAACGGCGATGGTATCACCAGTAGCAGCGTCAACATTTCATGTATCACAAACTAATGATAGTGTAAGTTGAAGCCTTAAATTAATCATCAGTAAATGGCATGCTCGAGTAACTCAGTGGCCCAAGAATGGGAAAGTTGACATAATCGAATCTGGTCTGGTCGCTGGAGTCGATCGGGCTGCAGCGTTTTCTTTTGTAGGCGTTGGCATAATGCAAGTGGTGAGATGCGGTTTGCAGCACACTCGCTGGCTTGTTGGGTGTCACGGTTTATTAGCGCGTGTGTCATGTGTGCGTGTGCGTTTTCGTAAATTACGACTTGAGGGTGTAATTGTTGCGCAATCCAAGATGAGTGTGTGTGCGTAACACATGGCAGTGTATTTGACCGGCTTCAAATGTTTCTTAAAGAATTCAATTCAGTTGCTACACCCAATTTCGACATCTTGGAAGTTTAACAAAACTTGTCATTAGTGACAATTGAGCAATTGCAAAAATCCCTTCGGGTATCATCGCATAACGAAAACGTATGTAGGGGCATGTAATTGATTCGCGCAGCAGCAGTTCAATGCAATTGCATGAGAAGCGCAATTAAAAAAAAAACACGCGGCAGGGAGAGCAAGCGCAAGATTTCATATAATATATCCAATTTTGTATTTTGGGTTATAAAAATTGAACGGTTGATATTTGGAAAATGTGACATATGGTTTTCGAGATAGTGCAAAAAAAAGTTTTGCATCAATAACTTGACCTAGAGAGTGACCTTGGGAAAACAAAAAACACGAGGCAGGGAGAGCCGGCGTAAAAGTAATATTTTTTTACATGTAGCAGAAAAATACTCTATTTTCAAATCAAAATCGTTTTTTGACCTTGAAGTAATTGTTATGTAGAGCAAAGCAAAATCTCTTTATATAAACAAAAAAATCGAGTTTTTCTTACAAAAACCGGTTTTTGACCTTGAAGGAATTTTTTTTGGACCTTGACATGTTCAGCAAAGTTGTTGGTCTTATTAAGGCCTACAATAATGTAGAGGAAATATTTGCGAAAAATAAACATGTTACCGTTTCAAAAGTGACTGACCTTGACACATTTTATAAAATGGTTTGCCTAGCTGAATCCTATAATTATGTAAAACATTATTATACCATAAAGATTAAGTACAATATTTCGAGTTAAGGGCATGTAAAAAATATTTGATGCAACCATCGAGTAAATGTTTCAGTCAATTGACCTCCCAGATCATGTGATTTAACGCCTCCTAATTGTTTTCTTTGGGGGTATGTTTGTGCTGAGAAACCACAAACTCTGGTAGCAGCGAGCCATTGATGAAGTATGGCCAGAAATGTTTGAAGTTCTCAAGCTCTTAATAAAAACACCCTACATATAGAGATTATGAAATTTCCTAGACTTTGTAATTGCAGTAGCGGCAAACAAAAGCCGACGTATGTATCTGCACGAGAACATATTCTACATATGTGGTTTAGAGCTATTGCACTTACCAGAGTACCAAAGGCAAAACAAATGCTGTGATCTGTGTGCAGAGAAGCTGTTTCGTTTCTACTCAATTATGATGTCCATCCTTTTTGCGGGCAATTTTTCGATGTAAATGAATTTTAAAAGCTCTTATCTCTTGTTAAAACGGGACATACGCGTGCTCAAACCAATCCCAATTTTACGTGCTGTGATTTCTGGCATGTACCACGGATACCGATGTTGGTGGTGTATTTTTTCTCTTTCCCCAACCAGGTGAGGTTCTCCCATGCAGTCACACATTCAAAGTGGGCAAGTAATTGCATTAACTGCGAAAATTATTGGCCATATTTGACAAAAAGTCAATTAGTGCAATGTGAAGCGCAATTTGTTTAGTTATTGGGAGCATCCTTTTGTTGTTGGTACATTTACCATCCTGCCAAAGGCAAAAATTGCAGTATGGTAAACGATAAGTGCATTTTTTTTTTGATACAACACAGATCTCACCCATTCTACTAGACTCGGTTTTTGATATGTTTGGGTTTCTGTTAAATTCCGATGTCTATTTTCGTCAGAAAATACAATACAAAATCTTAATATTTGCATGCATTCAAAATTAAGAAGAATTACGTTAGACTGCTGTTTGTTAAGATGTTGTTAGTAGCGTCTTTTTTGTTGATTGTTTGAATTTCAAGTGGCTCCTAACACTGCACCCGGATTTTATTAATTTTTTTTAATTTTCTGAATTAATTGCCGAAAGTTTATTATTATTTCACTAATTTTTAAACTATTTACAAAACAATTTAACTATTTTAAAGATCTTTTCACTAAACGAAATATCTTCTAAGTAAATTTTTTTTGTTTGTTATTTTATTAGATCTTTAATTTTTTTTTGGAACTTTTCGGTGTTCACTGGTAATTCAGGGGATGATGGTTATCGAGGAGCAAAATTTATTGTTGACTTGTTACTATTTCGGCACGCAATAGACTGAAAATGCAGACTGGTCAATGCAGTTCAATCAGTTTCCAGGAAGAGGGTTAGAGAGAGTCATCCCTTCGGGTATCCTCGCTCTACGTTAAATGTATTCCCCAGGTCGCTCTCAACATAGTTTAATCCCAAATTTGCCTATCAGATGTTACCCCTTCTAAGGACTTTTTGTTGACAGTTAAACTGCACGATGGACAAATCAGCGGTTGTCGTTGCTTTGGTATATAAGAATGCTAATAGTTGTCGTGTAAAGATTTATGTAGAAAAAGTATGTATTCTATGTGGACGAATCCAAAGGTGCATACATTTGACATGAGGTGAAATGAAAAGGATCAAATAGCACTCATTTGCATATGCACTTGTGCATCAATTTTACTCCAACCGTGGATTTGCAGCGATCCTTGTTGGCTACGCTGTGTATTATTTTAAAGATCCTTGATATATTTTGTTTGTTTATTACATTGTATTTAGCTAAAGCATATTTTGTGCTTAAAACGTTTTGTTTTTTCGCCAAATTAAATTCTCATACATTGTTACATTTAATAAAAAACGATTCGCGCAACAGTTCAATGTATGTGCATAATGCAATTCGTCCTTTATAAAACTCGCGTAAAACTCACTTAGCAGAACGGAAGTTGTTTCGTATTGATACATTTACTTAATTCTGGTGACATAACTTTGTGCACAAACATTTTTCGATGTTCATAATTGAATTTAATAAAAACTGAACATACAATCCCCCACTCTCTCTAATACTTAGTCCCGCGTTTTTTATGTGCTTCGATTTCTAGCATATACCGATGCTGGTGGTGTATTTTTACTCTTTCCTCAACCAGGTGAGTTTCTCCCATGCAGCCACTCTTTCAAAGGGATGGCTTCTATCCAGGAGAAATCTGTATGCTGTGGGCAAGTAATTGCATTAACTGCGAAAATTATTGGCCGTATTTGACAAAAAGTCAATTAGTGCAATGTGAAGCGCAATTTAAAACCGTGACACATCCTTTGTTTTTGGTACATTTACCAAACGCAAAAATTGCAGTATGGTAAACGAGAAGTGCATTCTTTTTGATGCAACACAGATGTTGTTACCAGCGTCAAGCATTGCCCTTCCTTGTTTATGATTTTGAAATTCAATCAACAAACAAGGACGAGGTTGCTTGGCGTATGATATTTTTTTAATATTAAAAAATAATTTCGAGGATATAATTATTTCACTTATTTTTATAAATTATTGAGAATCAAATCAAAGCAATTTATACTTGTTGGTGAACAAAGAAGAAAATTGGATGATTTGTCCTAAGTGATAATTAATGCACTGATGATAAGTGTGAATTTTTTTTAACTCGACCTTACATATTCGACTTGTCTCGGAACTCACACTTTTTGTTACTTCACTATTTTTTAACAATATATAAACACTTGACAAGAAAATGTTGAATTAAATGTTAAACAATTTAAACTCATGTTCACCACCGCCATTTTTCAACACACAAATTTTCGAAATTATCGTCGGAGATTTTACGGACGCGCTTAAAATGGGCTTGTCAATTGTTAAGATGAAATAATAAATTAAAATGTGTGTAATGAATGTTTGAGTTTAGTTAAAAATTACTTCGAAATGATGTCTGTTAGGAAGAATTCGATTTGCGTTGCTCCTTTTGTTAAGAATTGAATTTGATTGTCTAGTTACTAAGAAACAATAACTAAATTTTACACTTTGCTTACACCGATAAACGCGATTATCACAGCACAAGTGAAGAGATGTAACATATTATTATTAAAAAGAAGTTTTAAACATTCTCGTCTAGTTGGAAAATTCAGTGTTGACTTGTTCTGATTCTGGTTGGCACTGGACTAAAAGTGCAGTTGAGACAATATTTGTAAATCAAATGTTTCACCGCTCATCGCTCACTCTCAGCCAGCATTTCAAGAGAAAGGATGCAGATGTCATGGCAATTGAGAAACATGCATTTTCAGGTAAATGCAGTACAGTCTATAAATGTCTCTCATGACAAGTATGACAGAGGTACAAAGATCCACTAGTCTCTCGTGTTATCCTTTCCACTCTATTGATAGCACGGCTGCGCATTTATCAAATTAATCATGTCCGCCACTCAGAAAACAGTGTTGCCGCCGGTCGAGAAGAAAGAGTAGTGTTTCCCAGAAAAACATCGGAAAATTTTCGCAAATACTCAACTAATGAGTATTTTTGTGTTTTTTTTTGCTCCACTAACTGATTAAATATACTCTTTTGGGCAAATTTGGAGAAAAATGGAGTGCAAATGCAAAAATAGTGTAATGGGGAGTGCCATCACCAAATAGTTGTGAAACACTCCGATCGGAGTTCAACAGGCAACACTGCCCACAAATGCTTATTGAGTATAGGCTGAGCACAGAAGCCGTATTAAAGGATATTCATACAGATAAAAAATATTCTGTGCGAATTTCATCGATAGAAACTAGTTTCTTACTTACTTTCTTTACAGTTCTTGTTCAAATACTGTTTTGTTGTTTTTTTTATCTGTTGAACGGTTTACTTTTCGCATTCGCAACTATTTCATCTGTCTTAATGCGATCAACCACTTTGATTCAATACAAAAACGGCTTGCTGAAGAGTTCAATGTAAATGTTTGCGCAACAGGCGCAACATTTGAAAGCCGTGCTATAATTTGCATATTCCTATGCTACACTATCTATCTCACCAAAGGAAAAACTAAATTTATGTGAAAAGAGAAGCTGTGTGTTTTGTTTTTCAGCAAAAGGATTTTCCATTTAATTACAATTTTTTCCCGTCCACTCTAATAGACTCGCCTATTTTAAGGGTTGTTTAATTCTCGCAAACAGCAAACAGCAAACAGCAAACTGGCCAGCCATTCTAATGTTCTTCGTCCTTCGTTGATTGCCACCCAATTTCAGTTCAATCACGCAAATCAAAGAGAGCGAATTTGTCTCTCTTCTCTCTGCTCAGTTGGCCTTCAAATCCACTATATAAACAGTTTCTTGTTGCATTTTCAATCATTCAGAGTCGATTATCAGGTGGTGCATCTCGCAATGGGGTGGTTAAATTGGTTGTGCTTTTATTCTGGAGGAAACGACAGGGAGTTGGATAATGATCAGATTGAGTTGAATTATCTGGCGTATAAAAAAGCAAACGACGAAGACAAGTTTTTGCGCTTCGAACAGCGAGATGAGCTAAATCGGTTAAGAAATTCGATGCCAGAACTATATGAGAATAATTTTGAAACTGTTTTTATCGACGTCGATCGCATAAGTTTGAAAATCTGTTTGGAGGATATGCCACTAAATATTAGCAGGCAAGTGAGTGAGGAAACGGTGGCAAATAGTGAATCGGTGATTGGTCATTTGGAGGTTCGTCTGAAGCCCAACGCTCCAGTATCCGTTATTGACGTGCCCGAAAGACCTGGTTTACTTTTATTTGAATATGCTTATACAATTTGGCAACCGTAAGTGGAATTTTTCAATTTTTCAATGTGTTTAATGTAACCTCTGATGTGTGTCCTTTTTGATGGTCTTGATAAATTCCTGTGGCAATAGTTGAACTGTAAATGTGCTTTATTGTTTCTATTCCCAAAGAACTCAACTCGATGCGTATTAAGTTGGCATGTTAAGTATAAATTAGGTGTCCTTTTTATGTTGTTGGAGTGCCTTTGTTGACTGTTTTTTGTTTTGTTGGTGGCAAAAAATTGAATTGATGGAAAAACCCTTGTGACATTTTTTCGGTTGTTTTTTTTTAATGTAAACTGCTAATTGCCAAACAAAAAAAATCCTTACATTTATGTTGTACAAATTTGTTGGCTCAATGCGAAATCACACTCCATTAACGACCAGAATTAAAAGGAGTTTGCGCATCAAAAGAATTTTTTTTGGCAAAAAAAAAAGCAAAAAAAAATGTTAACAAGAGCACTCTGCCTAAATGGTGTAGAGATCGAAGCGAACAACCATACCTTTCAATGTTTGATGTATTAACAATTTTCGACATGGCACCTGACATGGCGTTGTGTCATCTCTGTGTATGAATGGACATGTGGGTCGTATTTAAAGCTTAAAATAAACTTTTCGTTATCCTTTTTTATCCGAATAATTTTAAGTTTCATTTGTTCTTCCGAACGAGATGTCTTAATGAATTTTTGTTTTTCTTTTTTGTCGTAAACATTTTTTTTCTAACAACTAAACAACATTGAAACCAAAATGCAAAAACAAAATTTAACGATACTAAAAAAAAACAAAAAAAAAAAACAGGAGACAGTCAAGCGATAAAGCGCGGTGTAAGGAAGTTGGCGAAGGGTTTGGGGGGAGTGAGCGAGCGAGTGCTTGTTGCAAAGTCTGTCAAGACGCTAGCCAATAGAAGAGCTAAAGAAAAGAAAGTATAATGCAGAGGGGTGGTGGACGTGAAGGACGCGATACGCGAGATAATCGAACTCGCGATATCAGCAATACGCAACAACAGCCAGCAACAACAACACGGTAACGCTGTCCATTAGTTTTGTGCCTTTTGCTACCATGTTCATGTTTTCTTTTATTGTTTTTTTGATTTTTTTTTTGGTTGGTTAGTTTTGTTTTGCTTCTTCTTTTTTACAACTGTTTACAAGTTGCTTGGTTGTATTTTATTCGTCTTCTTTTTTACCTAAAACTTACCAAATGATGGCGAGAACTTGGGCTAGCGTTTTTAAGGGCTGATTCGTCTGTAACACAAACGTTCCTACAGACTTATTTGACTCTGAGAAATGAAAAGAAAATCCGCTTGCCAAAGTTCCTTGAACTTGCCACGACATGAAATCCCCTACCTGCAACTTTCCAACCTTTTTCTGTTTGATAAATGTTTTTGGAATTGCCAATCTAAATTTTTGGTATTTACCGTTTCCTTTTCAATTTTTTAACTTTTCGTTTTGTTAAAATGTGCACAATTTACCATATTTGCAACAACATGCATTTCATGCAATTCAGTTGTAAAGAGATTAAGTGCACTTTTGCTTCAGTTGCATGATTGTAATGACATTGACATCAAAGGTATTAAAACAGACTTGTTGACAAATTGCAGATAGTTTTCTGTTGACATTGTTGTTGTGCTTTATTGTAGAAAACGATACATGTTTTTTTTTTTTGAGTTGGTTTATGTATTTTTGAAAACCTTTATGGGAAAGTTTTCATTTTCCATGTGAATCTTTTGTTGACTGAATGCAACCATATTCATTCGTTTTACATTAAATGTACTAATTAGTCTTCAAATGATAGCAAATATTAGCTCAAATCGCTACCAATGTAACATAGAAATGAACGAAACCACAACAAAAAGTTATGAGCGCTTTGCATATTTCATGTTGCGCATTGTGACGACATTCAACAGCTGAATTGCAAGGGCTTCGCTAGGGGGTGGGAAACCTTTTTCTTTTTACCTTGCCTTTTTCCGTTTTCTTGTAATTATTCCAAACGTGAATTTGGACTATTTTTCACTTGAAGTTGTCATTGAGACGGCCGTCTTTAATTACCAAAGTTATTCACATGTTTCTGTGAAACGGAAAACAATGATTACTACGTCCAGGTTGCAAATGCACAGCTTCCCGTCGATTGGTTCCATCGTTATTCAATTGCATCAATGCACTCCGGCACACAGACAGTACATGTCTTCAGCTTATCATTGCTCCAGCTAACTTCAAGAATGACCTAGAATGCCTATCTGTCGACCGTTGTGTCGCTGTTTCGTTTAATCACTTATCTTTTGTAAAGTCTGCGCGTATAATTGTTGATAACAGCATAGGATTTCCGCCAAAAGCGATGCTACGACGCCAACAAACCTAAAATGGTTTTCCCTACTGGAGAGTGGGCGAAAAGTCGTCTTAACGTTTTATAACGTGTGACGATACTCAATTCTATATTTAATCAAGACATTAGTCATTAATGCATTAATTAAATGACACACGCAGGCGCATTGCAGCATTGTTTATGTTTCAAACAGCGATTGCCGATAACCTTATTGAATTTGCAATCGGTATGCCAGTTGGGGTGGTGAGAGTAGGGGGGAGGGGGGGGGGTTAGGAGATGGGGTGTTAAGTAAACAAGTATTTGCATTTGACGGCAGTACAACTTCAGTGTCCGCGAGACAGCGCAGTGAGAAGACGCAGCGCGACTACGTCGTCTCGTTCATATCTTAAGCTTGAATTCTTTTGTTCTTGTTGCTAATTTATTACGATGGCATGGTGAAGTGATTTGGTGACATCTTCGCATTAAATAAGGATGGAAGAGTCGTCTTAATTTGTGCAGTTTTCTTAAATTCATTAAAGATCTCAACAATATTGTGAATCTGAGTAAAGTCTGTTAAAATGTGTTGAGTTGCGTTCCTCTTTACATATTGCATGGAAATTAGCCCTAAAAGGTGTCAAAACACATGCGTTCAAACGCAAAAGACAACTAATATGATTAAAAGCTCTATTGTTCTATACATTTGCACACAAACGTGTGTCTGACTTGTACGGTTTTCTTGTATTATTCAATTATCAAAGCAACAGTGGAAATCGATTTCTTTACAAAACAACACCTCGTGAGTGCTTTTCACACAGAGGCAAATTTTCCATAGATTATCGTTAACAACACAAAATTTATATTAAGAAAATGTCGTGTTAGACCGATAATCACATTTGTGTTGTTTTATTTTTTATTTTTTGTTTGTTGTTGGTGTTTTGTGTTTTTCCAAAATGTATTCGTTCTCGTGCGTTTGACGCCGCCATAGCGACCGCCAACGTTATTTATCACTTATCAGTTACCAACTGATACCACTTATCACTTATCAAACACAATACCACGTTAAAAGCAACATTTTCTTGTCATGCCTTTTCAGTATATGTAAAATGAACGTATATGTAGATCTTACAATTGACTTGAGCAAAACACTTTGAGAAGCAAAAAGTTGAAAGTTTCCATTAGTTACTTATCAGTCACACCACTATATCGGAAATAAATTAGATAAAGTGTCAGAGAAGAGCTAATAAAAGATTGTAAAGCAAAAGGCTGGTGCATCACAAAGATGAGAATGCGTTCTATGCGCTTGTTCAAGGAATATGTTTCCACGAAAAAACGGTACTTTACTTAAGGAGCTTATTTTATTATGCGAACTTCATGCTCATTTCTCGCTCTCCTAATGCAGTTCAGCATTTCAATTTAAATGCATTTTACTTTGATCATAAAATTTTATGTTTACTTTGGCACGAAATTGTGTGTCGTGAATGTCTTTACAGTATTTTCTAGCAATGAAATATTAACTCTTTGATCTCCAATTAATTATCAGTATATATAAACTAAACGAAATATATATAAATATATTTCCCTAGGTTATTACTATGTTGGAACTCAAAGGGTTTAAACTTCAATACAAGCAAATATTTATTGAATGATAGGGATGATCGATGCATTTAATAAATCATTTTTTTAGGTCATAATAATTTAACTGAGAATGCTGCAGTTTCCAATTTATGGAAATATCGAAATTTGATTCAAGGCTGCCACAAATTGCAGTAAATGTCTTTTTTTACTAAAAACCTCCCCGAAATTGTTTACAATGTTATGTTAAGCATTGTCAAGTATCTCGTTTGAGTGGTCCATTATTAAACTTTAGACAACGTTGAGGAAACAACAACATTCTTGTAACTCTAATGCAATTTTCCATTTATTGCATATGCACACAAAATTTGATGCAATAATAAGAGTACACTCTTGACATTGCACGGTACATGAAGCTAACATTGTTTCCTTGTTTCGGTTGAATTCACCAATTTCATGGCATACGCCATTCGGAAATGCTCGTTGCCGCCGATACATGGTTCGGCAATCGGCATCCACAGAGTACAGACCACAATTACTAACTTACCGTTGTGCTTTGGATGTTTCAGTGAAGAGCAACCCGGACCGTCGGGCACACGAACCACCACGACGACGACGACCACGTCAACCAACAACATGCACTCGTCAAGGCAGTCCATCGGAACATCGGGCGGTGTGTTGATGGTCGGGCCCAACTTTCGTGTGGGTCGTCGCATCGGTTCCGGCAATTTTGGTGAATTGCGATTAGGTGAGTAACATGCATTTTCTCTCTCAAAGGTGATTCATCCGGTGATTGATGCATTTAGTTATGCGTCTAAATTGGTTGCAGTGAAACATTTTACAATTTACAAATTTACAAAATTATTCCTCATACATATAAATTTAATTAGACCATGCGGTAGTTGTTTACTAACTATCTTCATTTAAAAGTGTAGTCCATTATAAGGTACTTTTAATGAGAAAGTTTGCGGAATGGTTCATATTGTATTTGCTGCATGGAACATAATTGAGTTGAGGTAACATTAAATTGATGCAACTATGTTCTATGTTGAGGGATATATTATTATTCTAAACATTCTCCGTTTTATTATTAAATAGTTGCTCTGATAGACCATGTATGAGATGCATTCATTAAGGATGTGTACTTGTATATTGCATACTGCTTACATCATGTGGGTCAATTATATGGCAATATTAATATTCGTGTTTATTACTGTGATTGACCAATTCAATTGTGAGTTGTAGTGCGTCAAAGATGCACGAATACTCTATAAGGAGGGTGAGCACCTGTGCAAGTACATTATCTTAGCTTTAATTATTGACACCAATGTAAAGGGGAAATATGAGAAATTTTAATTGAATATGATGTCCATGTCGGCAAACGTCCGCGTTTTCCGCAAAATTTTCAACCACATTTTGCAACAATTCTGTGGATGTACATTATCTTAGCTATAATTATTGACACGAATGTGTCCATGTCGGCAAACGTCCGCGTTTTTAAACCACATTTCGCAACAATTCTTCGCTTCGTCTTTCATTTGTTTGTGGTTTGTCCGCGTAATCCCAGTGCACCAAATGGCCCCAGAGCAACGCAAGAACAAAAGAAGGAAAAGCATAAATTGCTAGCAAATGGTGATTTTACTGGTCATATGTGTATGCTACATGTTATCCAATCAGCTATTTACAAAAACGACTGCATCATTCAGAAATATCCAATTATATAAAGTTTGCAACAAACCGCGTAAATCATGAAATTATGATAAAAGCTGAGTACTTATTAATTAATTAAATTACCAAAATTATATCTGCTTGGACTGCATGGTTTGGAATTACTTTCCGAACTTATTCATTTGTCGAAAACTGAACGTATTTTGTAATTATTGTTAAAAGATATCAAATTAATTGATCGTAATGTAAAAATGATGATTTAATGATGTACCAAATTACAAGTTAGGAATGAAAAAATAATATGAAATACTCGTATTTCGTTTTACTGAGAAAAAACCTGAGAATGTAAATATTTTTAAATTTAAATAATGCATTTATCACAACAAATAGCTGATATGCCATATGTTATGTGCAGGTAACCGTTCTATGTATGCATAAGACCATTATACGATTTTTACATCACTTAATTTTATGGTTGAAGTCAGAGGTGAAAACGTCATTCAGCATCACCTTAATTAGCATTCTTTCAGTTTTATAGCTAAATCTGAAGACGCTAAGACGTTTGCTACCAGTTGCTCTTGAACCGAAGCATTTCAAGTGCTGTAAGTTGTAACAAGACGTTGAGCTGAGTGCTTTGTGATTGGAACAACATTTTACAAAAACGTGTTGTTGCCATTTTAAATTGTTAATTTTCTTAAGATGTTCTTTTAATTATTTTTCTTCGTTTTTTGGACAGATTTTCCTAAACGAAGTTCTTTTTCCCACCTTCTTAGCGAAATAGGCGAGTAAAATATATCATACGAGCATAAACATGGCGTGTCTTAAGATCTTCAGAAATCATAGTTGATTGAAGTAGATATTTGTTATCGTCTTAAGTATTCCAAATGTTGCCACAAATGCCTTATTATTTGTGCAATTGCATAAATGCGCTCATAATCATTAGGATTTAACTGTAATTCCGCTGAATGCGGCATTACTTCGGGATGCGTCTCAACATATGCAGTTGAGAGTTTTAATCGCCACAAATTACGTTCATTTGATGTGGTTTAAATTGAATATAACATAAGTTTTCAATTAATTCGATGAATTTAAATAAGCAATCGGAAATACGGATACATGTCATAAGTAGCACAAATGATGCTCGGAACAAGTTACATGAGCATAAGTATTAGTTCAAAAAATTCTCAAAATCGAAGCAACATTTTGCAATTGCAATTACTATCATAATCATACTAATTAGTCTTTAATTTGATTTACAGGCAAGAACCTTTACAACAATGAGCATGTAGCAATAAAAATGGAGCCGATGAGATCTAAGGCTCCTCAACTACACTTAGAATATAGATTTTACAGACTACTAGGAGCTCACGGTAAGCACCATTTCTTATTATCTGTTTCATGTGTATTGCATATATAATTATATAACGAGGAAACATTGATTTTATATCAACAAGTAAATTCACATTGCATAAAATGGAAATATCAATCGTTTTGCAATGTCATCCTTATTCCAATCAGTCCTTTTCCATCCACATCCGCATAAGACGTCCATTTTCAAGAGGCGTAGAGTTGTCCAAAAGCAGAATGTTCTTAGTTCTGATCATAACGTGAAGCGTCCGTTGATGCAATTTTCCCGCCAATTGTGGTTTCTTACAACGGTGCAGCTAGTGCATAATCTCTGTTGTTGGCAGACTGTTGCTGGCGTGGTTGGACTTTGGCGGAACAACAATTTTTGTTCCTAATTGGGTGTTTTTAAGTAAACATTTGTCTTTGACAAGGGTTTTTTTGTTGTTGTTAATTAGCTTTTTGCCCGCTATTTGTTTTAGGGAAATCATTATATTGGTAATTGCAATCCAATTCTAAACTCATAATTGTAATTTGTTATTCACCTAACTAACATTAATATCGAAGAAAACAAGCCTAATTCCCGTTTTTTTTTTTATCGTCAATCAAAACTTAAAATAGCGCTTTAGATGATAACTTTGCCGTGTAAAATTCTTCATTTAAAAAACTGTTTGTTTTTTTTTCCGTTTCCAAAAATCAGAATTGGGTTTTGGTTAATTATTATTAATTATTCTTCGTAATAGCAATTGCCCTGCATTCGCCAACAGTGAAGCAATGATTCACAATCAGCACAATTTCATATATCCTGATCAAATTGCCTAAATTGACACCAAATTGTGCCGATTAAAACTGAATCATCGTAGAATCGTTAAAATCCCAATACAAATTTTACTAATCGAATTTTCTTGCACCAATTTCGCATATGTCAATCAAAATTCAATTACGTGCCGCGGCTTCGCTAATTATCTGTGTCGACACTGTTTGGCAAACAGAAAAAAAAAACACAAAATTAAATGTTTCAGATACTTCCCTCCTCGCTCATCTCTCTATTCCCTGCCACACGAAACTAGTCCTTCGCATTCATGTGTTCTTTTGTTTCCTTCACCTAACCCTTAATCCACCCACGCACCACCCACCCCACCCCTCCGCCTCCCCCTGCCATCCTCCCCCCTGCCATCCTCCTCCTCCTCCTCCTCCCATCCTCCT
>JANSTS010001005.1:18080-37458 GCA_026546915.1 Sylvicola fuscatus
CACAGTCTGCACTATGCCATTAATTGTTTTAAAATTCACTTACAAAAACATACTGTAAGCTTTTAAGTATAAAACTAAATTTATGAGTGCAAAATGAAAATTAATTTACTCCAAATAAACAGGGAATGTGCATCGTTGCAATTTACACTAAATTAAATTGTGTAAGCTTGCTGGAGAGTGTGAGCTTTTAATTTATTCGCTTATGAACATAAATATCATGAGGGAAATATTCTCTCGATTTGGAGAGCCGATTTGCATAAATAACTAGTTAGCAATAATTCTGAAATTAAACATATTACAATATTGCCGCGCGTTCATAATTTTATGCAGAATATGTGCGTCGTTAAAAAAGCTGCATGATTATTAATTGCATTAATTATTTAAATGTTTGCATTGAGTTAGTTTCGTGCTTTACACAGGAGCTTTTTCAAATGGATGATATCTTGATCATAGTGATTTATGATGTTTTAGCGTTTTCTTTCAATATGGATGTGAGGAAAGCATAAGTACGCGAATTTAAATTATCGGTTATAATTCTGAAATATGTGCCACTGCTGTTGGAAATGGAGTCCATTTATTCAGAATTTAGAGAAACTTGGGAAAAATTGTTCCATTGCCTTTTCACTTTCAATATTCCATTGATTGAATCTTTTATTGGAAAAGCGACAGCTTTCAGAGAAAAAAAAATCACATAAATTTACTTCAATTTCTTGAGTTGAGTTTTCTTTCACAGCCACAATTTAAATCACTTTCATAAATATGAAAAAACTTTCGATATAGTTTTAGTTTTTGTTAATATTTTATAATAAAAATGCAATAAACCAAACTAATTTTCTTTTAAAAACGCCATAGCCAGAAGTTGTACAAGAAGCAAATCTATAGATGGCAGTTTATGATATTGCATCGAAAATGCTTTAATTTAAATTTAATAATATCGTTTTTAATATCAATACAGATATTGAGGTAATATTTGTTTTAGAAATATCATAATAAACATTTCAAACATATTGCATGTATGTATATTAAATTTTGTTTGATGTGAATTGTGCATCAAAACATATGCCAAGTGAATTCTCAGAAGGATTTAAAAGAACTGCAGATTCCAATGAAAAATGGGTTGCATTTTAAAATATGTAATTCGCTTGGTTGAGGGAAATGTATATTTTTCGGTATAATATATTAAAAATGCATTCTCGTATGTTTGTTGACAACTTAAGATTAAAAATTCAACCTTTAAGTAATAATATGTTCATTCAGCTAAGAATCAATGAATTGTTGACTTGAAACAAAATGAAATCAAAGTCAAGTTTACATGAAACCAATTTGATTTATTTATAAACATTTGGTTATTGAGTGTCATTTATATATAAATCCGAATATAATTGATTCCTATAAATGCCCCTATTCTCTATTTTTTATCATAATAAAGCGAGACTGAATCAAACTCTCGACAAAATGAATTTTCTACTTGATAAATTACTTATTTCCACGAACGGGTAAAAAATGCGAAATGAACACGTAACTACATACAAAAGGAACTCGAACTTCTTGAACCCATTCAACATTATTTAAGTTCAAAGGATGCACGTCAATAAAAATACATCGATATAGATATACGAAAATCAATTGAATACACAACTTTTACGGGCAACATGAAAATGTTTGGATTTGTGAACATTTCGATCAATTGATACATTTGCGCTAGCCGAATTCATTGAAATTTTAAATTAAAAATGATCACGATTCACGTGTACATTTCGAATGTTAGATGTTAATCATCGAGTAAAAAATATGTTTTAAAATTGACAGGTCGGCACAACTACACAGGTTCAGCATGTTTGCAAATGCGCGCAATACAACACATAAATCGAATTTAAATTGTAACATTGGAGGGGTAGTACTTAGGGGTTGATGACCTGATTAATAATTGGGTGTTTCGTGTTCGCAATGCAAAATGGTGTTAGGAAACGTGTAGCGTTTATTTTGCAGTTTATGTAAACTGCAATGGTGCAAATGCAAGGGAAATTGAGCTCATTTTGAAACGAAAATTATTGAGCAAATTAGTGTTGGTACAACGTTTAGGGTTATTGGAGCGAGAAGAGTTCACGATTTTCTGTTCAATTTAATTATGTCAATTTGTAAATTATGAGGTTATTGGTATGATGAACACAAATTATGTATTTTTGCATAAAATTAATACAAAATTAATTAGCTTTATTAGTTTTTCGGTCCATAAATTTAAAATTTTAACATCATTTGTTGATCCAAGTTTTCGTATTATTTCAATATCCTAAACTTTAAATGTTAAAAAAACGAATTTTCCTTCCAGAATCAAAAAAAATTATAAACTCGTATTTTCACGTCTCCTTATGTGTGAAAATGCAAATTAAAATGGACGACTCAACGGAACCGAGCAAAAATATAACTGAATTAAAAATTATGTTTTGTCACATGATAGCTGAATTCCCGCAGGAACACCGTTATTCATGCTCTTAAAGCCGAGAATCTAACTCAAACACAAACTCGCAATATCTTAACAAACAATTTCCTGTTAAAACGTCTCATTCGCCTTTATTCTTGATTACAAAACATTGGAGCAATGATATTCTAGACAACTGAGCAATTACTGCACTAAAAAAACGTCGGTAAACCCTTAAATGCATTAGTAGAGTAAATAATGAAGTACACAAAAGAAACTATCTGCGGATAAATGAATGGAAGCCACTAAGTGCTTTCTTGATCTTTCTGAGATATAGTTAAGCAAAATGCGTGGTAAAGATCCTCCATAAACATGGCGGAATGGAGAGTGAGAAATGCTTAAAAGTCCGCCACAAAATAGCGGCAATAATAAAACATCCTTGAAGGATTTACACTTTCTGCGGAATAGCGAAGGTTAATTCCGAGAGTGTATAAAGTAGACAATTAAATTTTACGGTATTTTAATTTACTTGCCATAAAACGTTGAACAGAATTTTTGTGCCAAGTTTTGTGGTGATGTTTGCTCTAGCTATAATACACCGGCGTGATGGTGTTTCTGAGTTCACATTAAACTTTTTGGTGAAAGGAAATTTTGAGGGCGAACATGAATCTTAATTGGAATGGGTTGGCTAATTGCTAAAAAAAAGTACAGAATAACAAGCGCAAAGTAAAAATGGAAGTGAAAACCTCCCTCTGGTTGTTCTGAGCAAAAAACAAAAATTAAAGCTTCAAGCTTTATACAAAAAAACACATGAAAACTAAAAAAAATTGTAGAAGAACAAAACACATAACAAACATTAATTCTTTTCTGAAATTCGGGTAATTAATGTTATTTAGCTACAAGGCTCTTTACTATAGAAAAGGCCAGACATTTTTATTAAAATGGCCTGCATTATTCGAGACTATTTTAAGCAGCACACACGCGAAGCTGAGCTACATTACAGTAACAGCATAGTTATATAACAATTAATTGGTTTAGTGAAACGTAATTACGTTTTACGCCTAAAAATTACGAGAATTCTCGCGCTCACAATTCCATACAGACGGGAAATAATGTAATTCAGCTTTAAGCTTAAAGCTACATGGCAACCTGAAGCCATTCACCAATCTAAAAACGTGCGCTGTCCATCAGGTGCTGAGTCCGGCTCGTGTGTAATTGTTGCCGTAAAGTGTTAGTGAGAAGTGGTAAAATACGGCTGAACAAGACACAAAAAGAGACCATCGACTGTTTCATGCACTTCAGAGTGCGCCCATTGCGGGTAAAAACAATTTGCTTAGTCAAAGGGAATGCCTATATGGGATTGGAAAGGACCAGTGTGACTGTGGCAAAGCACATTCAATAATGCACATACGCTGAAGCTTTTCATCCATAGAAGGTGCACTACAGAATTGTGTAGAACAAAATGTCACCAAACGCGTGTACTTCATGCACGTCTCCCTACATTCTTATGGTATTTATACTGACTTGGTTGTTGCTTGTTGGTGTTCGTTTGATATAAATATGACTTTAAGTCGGATTATGGCATGTTTGGCGCCTGAGTTTTAAAGGTAAAAAGTCTCATGCATTTTTCTCTGTCACGCTATAAATTTCCTTTATGCGAAAATGAAACAGTGAAATATATACTACTCGAACAAAGCTTTTTACTGATTAAGGGAGACGTATGAGTATGTTGGGCTGTACTTCGTCTTTGTTGAATGTTATGACTTTAAGTTATTATCAGCTGTTGGTTGTTTTGAAATTAATAAATTCGTAACATATATATAGTAATCATTTTATTCTGTTATTTGAGTTCTATTAAAAGTTTATACAATTATACAGCATACAATAGGGGTTGAAATACTTTATGTAGCAAAATGGCACGGAAATAGATTCTCCTGCAGTTACAAAATATCCCAAACAAACAACGGAATTCGGTAAGGAGATGTTTATAGGCAAAACAATAGGGCGAATTAGTCCTGTTCCCCATGTTCACGTAGTTGGTGAAAGGAAAATCCTAGCCGTGCCTTTGATGGTTTAGGCATGAACTAAAAAGGGGTTGAAAATAATACGGGGA
This sequence comes from Sylvicola fuscatus, assembly GCA_026546915.1. Lineage (NCBI taxonomy): Eukaryota > Metazoa > Arthropoda > Insecta > Diptera > Anisopodidae > Sylvicola > Sylvicola fuscatus. The sequence goes on from JANSTS010001005.1 coordinate 22,613, forward strand.
AAAATTTTATTTGACGGCAAATTTGATTTTAAGGAGAAGAAACGCGGATAGAAAGCGCAGAGTTCTTCGTGGGCATGAATAAAATTTCCCAAAATCATTCTTTGCTCAGGATTTCAATTATTAGTAGAAATCTTTTTCTCCTTTTTAATGCTTCTTATTGCTATCTGTATGAATTGAATTTAAATTTTATTTACATAAATATTATAAAAAAACAAATTCACTCTCATTTTCTATCGAATATTCAATATTTTTAAGAAAATAATAACATCTTTGACAAACTATTGGATTTTTATCTAGCCAAATAATTGTATACAGTCTCATAATCCTTTGGCTGTGCACGAGAAGGAAAGTCTGTAAATGAACTTTTTTCAGCATATACGCGACATGCACCATTATGTTAGTTAACCAGTATATTATGTTGTGACTTCTGCAGAGATTTATATAGTAGTTTCTATTATTGGGCAGCGTAACAAAATTCATTTTTTTTTTGCTATTTTCAGATACAACATTCCAAAAACTGAATTAGTAAACAGGGTTCCAACAATTAATCCCATTTACCCATGTAAGCTTCTGTGGGATAATTCGGTTAAAATTTAATCAAATATGCTTAAGTGGCAGAGTATCGACTTTGAGGCCAGTTCACATGCGAAATCTGATGGCGAAGTAATTTTTCTATTATAATATTCTATTATATAATCTATTAATAAATAGATTTGTGTGGTGTAAGTTTAAAACGATTTTAAAAATTATTGTAAATTCTATAAATAGGTCAAAACAGTTGTTATAATAATAAACTTTACTTTGCTCTTGTATGTCTTCAGAATATTTTCGTTTGAAAGTTCTCAGGAAACATTGCGATCAAAATTTTAAAATTCCACCTGCTGATTATGTTTAAATTCTTTCTAAAATGTCTTTTAAAATAATCTTTATAAACGAATTTAGGGAATCAATTTTTTTTGAAGAACTGTCTATGAAAAATATTTTTAAATCCAAATTGCAATCCTTTGTTCTCATCTTGATATTTTCACACGCGCTCCATATTCAGCGTCGAAGTCGCATATTTTCACGTCGCATACATGTAAAGCATATTATTTTTCGTCTGTTTATTTTTAGTCTGTTGTTTGCTGTGAATATATTAAAATTAACCGTAACTCATTTTTCGAAAAAGCTTTTAGCGCGTCTACAATCTACATCAATATACCGCCATATATTTCTCGCGATGGCATAATGCAGCACATAAAATGTGTTGAGTATATAAACGCATAAAACCTAGTACATAATGGTTTGTTGTTTATTGATTTGCTAAATTAACTTAATTAAAAGGACTTGTATTGAATTATTTAGAATGAACAAATGGATTCTTAATTTCCTTAAAGAAAAATATCAACAAATGTAACTTCAGTGTATTTACAACTTACAACTAACAATTTATTGGCATAACCAACAGCAAAAAAAATCCTTTGAGTTATGTATCAAGTTAAGAAAAAAGTCAGAGAGCAATCGATTAAAAGTTTTGATTGTCTCTGCGATAACAAAAGCGCAATTTAAAAAGGAAAGTTCAAGGAATATGGTAGGGTGGTCAAAAGTTTAATTCCAATTATGGATTTCAAGTAATAAAAAGAGGTTGAGGAGATTTTCAGTCGATAAAACAAAGGTCTGGCAGTTTTACAAACATCTTAAGGTATTTTTTGTATTTTTAGACGCTGAAGTTGGCTTTAATATTAAGCGACGTTTCCTTATTAATAATGTTTTAATATCATGATCGTAAATGCCACAAAGTTGCAATAAAATCATCGACTTCCTTCCTTAAGAACAACAAACGCCAAGAACTGCTAAACCGCAGAGTAATTCTCAACCACAATTTGAAACGCTTCCAAAATCTTCCAGCCAATTATGTAAATTAATAAACGACGTTATAGAACCAATGAAAAGCCCATTTGAAATAATGTGCCATTTCATTGCTTCCGCACTTGGTGAAAGCTCGCGCGCTTCTCATTGCACCATCATATTCATATATCGCCAGTTAATTTGGGCGTCTCATCTCCATTCTACACATGCACGCAAATACACGCCACTGGCAGTGCTTACTGCTTATAATCGCGAATAGTTTCAACAGCCAGCCGCATACACTTCTTCTTGACACATACTCGTACACACTGCCGTCATATAGCTTATTCCAAGTTAATGTTTCGGAAATAATCGCCCAATAAAAGCTATATTGTAACTGAAGGATGCAGGATGGGCGTCTAAAATGTATCCATAAAATAAATTGGAGTGAAATTTGTTTCTCCGGAAATTAAATTGGTTTCCTTACGATGCAAACAAGCTGTGTGGATTTGCCATTAGTAGGGGCATCCAATTTTTGGTGAGGCAGATTGAAAAGTTCTGCTCGCCTCACATGTTCTGGCAAGATAGTTTGGCATCTGAGTCTGCATCTTACGAGGTGGAGTGCGCGCATTTCATGCACTCGCATTTGTTTGAAATAATCTCAATTCTCAACACAAGTTGGATCTTGGAAGCCAGAACAGTCTCGTACATGCAAATGGAAAACAAACACAAATTTATATATTTAGTAATAATACAAGTTGAGAAATTCAATATTTATCCAGACATTTAAATAGTCCAGACGACGTGGATTTGAATTTATTTCGGAGAACAAATTTTAATATAGAAGTTTAGGTGCAGATCTGGTCTTTTTCTGGCATGAAAGTTATTGAAATATGAATTGGCATACACTGAAATCTATGGAAAGGCATAAGATTGTTTGTAGATATCTGGATTTAAAATAATATATGATAAGCTAGGAATATTGAGCGCATTTTTTGTGAGAATTGTAACATAAATTGCAATTACATTTTATGCGAAGGTATGTTGGGGTATAGACTTTTTTCTCAATTATTATTAGTCAACACAAAGAGTGTGCGACGTAATAGAAATTCATTTTTAAACTAAAAATAATGTATGGTTTAAATATTTTATCGTTTTACTTTTCAGTGTAAAGTAGGTAAATTCTTTTTGACGATAACTGTAAAAAAATACCACAAATTTCCAAGTACTTGTATGCTGCATGCACCAGATTTTTTTTTATTTAGAATTATTTCGAATTTCTAAGAATCTGGGTTAGAAAGAGATGAGGTTTTGATTTCTATAAAATTTGCAGTCTATAGACAATGTTTATATATTTTTAACATCAATTAATTTAATCTTAGGCTTAAAAGTCTTTTGAATACAATTGTATCATCATAAGTGCTTCCTCAGAAGCTTCTAAGAAAGATTTACTTTGATAAATAAAATACTTTTCCTCAATTAAAATATATGTATTTTTTATATTCAATTTAAGTACATAATACGTAAAAATGTTGTCCAATTGCTATTGTAATATTGTGTCCTTGAAGTTGAAACATCAGCGAGTTATGTAACAGAGCAAGTATCCGCTAGTGAATATTATTTGAGCTGAGCAAGCTGCGTATCATGCCGTTAAAATTTCTGAATTCTCCGAAATGTGTGGCAGAAGAAATAAAACACGCGGAAGGGAGAGAGGTCGGGTTTTTTTTTAATTTTAAATTTAGTGTTTCAATGAGAAAATTTAACTTTGTATTTTATTTTAAAAAAAAATTGATTTGCTATATTTGCTTCTCCACACATACTACAACTTGGTTGCATTGGTCTATCCATTTATGATAAATGCTCCAGAAGATCGCGCGGACGGAAAGACGGCCGAATATATAGTTCCAGTTTACTAAAAAAAAAATCTAAAAAAAATAGAATATAGAACGATTAAGCAAGGAAAGGAAAGCAGATATTTTTTGCGATAAAAAATATGTGGTACACATTTAAAATATATTCCACTGCATTATCCATTCCTTCTTTTACATAATAGACAGTAAAAAAAAAAACAAATTAACTGTAAACGTTTCGGTGCTGAATTGTTTACAGAGAGTTTGACATAAGTTATTTAAATAAAATAAAATTTGAAATTTACCTTATTTGACCATGTTTTTTTGTGGCTTGCTTGATTCGTCAATTAATTTATAACTATACGATACGAATTACAGGGTGGTTTATTTGAAAAACAAAAATTCAAAAAATTTTAATTACTACAATTTAATAATAATATTTAAAAACATTTTACTAATTCAAATAAAGTTCTTTAACATTGTAATTCAGAATTATTTTCTTAAACGCGCATTAAGATTACCTTCAGATGCATCCACTCTAAGAAAAATGAATCCTCTTGCTTTAAAAAAAAAACACAATCACATTATGGCATCCATAAAACTCATATTTTTCATTCTATTTAGATGTTCAATTTAAAAAGCTGCAGCCTGGAATCAGGATAAACGATCATATTTCGTATAGCGTACAGTAAAATGTAATAAAATTTCCTTAAAATGATAAAATGCATGAAAAATAACAATATTGCAAAACCACAGTGCTTTTGCGTCAGATAAAGCGTTTTCAGCAAGCGCAAATGCCAATGCATCGTTTCTTCAACGATAATAAATTATTAAAACTTAAGTGAAAGTATCTTTGTTGTGCTGAAGCTGAAGAAAGAGACTCATCGCAAGTCCCAATAGTTTAGTCTCATTGTCAGCAGTTTCCCAACCGCCCTTTTCAAACGGCCACAATTAAACACGTTGCGATTTTATCTCCATAGTCAATTTTCCACCCCGATTTTCAATGCTCGTATGTATTCGAGATGTGGATGGCAAACCGGAAAAGCATGTGCTATTTTGCTAATTGCAGCAAAATGAAAAACTAGACAAATATGTTGAATTAGGTTCACCAGATAGACAAATTGGGCTTAGGCGGTGTTAATGTGATTATTTAAAAAGGGTAAATGGTCCCACATGGAATAGATAGATTTATGTTTTGCTTCGTGCACGATTGTAAGGGTTGCGGGTAATTTTTTAGGACTTTTTAAAAATTTACTGCAGGGAAAACCATATGAACTCTGTGGTAGATGGAAATGCCTTCAAAAACTTTAAAGTCGCTACATTTGCCAAAGCTGCTGTGTCGAGGCAAGATGTTCCACTTTAAGTCCGATATACGAATCAACTGTGTATTGACGAAGAAAAAAAATTGTTACCGACGCGACTCGACGCAAAGGAAAAGGATATTGATGCTCCACTTGAACGGCGTGTGGAAATGTGAATTCAAAAAGAAATCCAATTGTGCGGTAACATCTGTGAGAGATTTTATACCGTTTTAAGTCAATGAAATATCTGAAATTCTTCTCACCATGCATCCAATTCTCAAAGCGATTCGGATTTATCAGGTGATGAATATGTCGTGCTGCTGGAATCGTTGGGGTGATACATAGTTCACTAATTCTTTCCTCGCCACTAATATTCATAAATGGATGGCTGCCCGTCTGCTTATTAGGCATCCACTGGGCAACATGAATATACCATATTTTATAAACATTTACATGAATATTGGAGACAATCTTTTAAGCTTTGCATATCCTTATTGTGTGCGTCGCGTCGTTGCAGATGTACTTACTAGAGTGAGATAAATCTTGAATGTACGCCACAATGCCCACAAACCTTGTGCTTTTTCTGTTTCTTCTGTTTGCGATTAATGGCGATAAATTTAAAGGCGGATGCCTGAAATTGGCGTTGAGTTATGGGCATCGTTAACTCGTGTAGAAGATGTTTCTGGGAAGTATCATTATGTAGAATATTGTTTTGAATTTCTCTCTCCTTGGAATCTAGTTGTATTTATTCGTGATGACAAGTCGAACATGCACTATGTCTTTTATGGAATATTGGAACATAAATAGCTGTATGAAACAATCTCCAAAATCACACACCACAAGAATTACTTCGAAATCGTCACAGCATGACTGAGAACATAACCCATTGATGTTGACAGGTCAATATCACGAATTCTTTGGATCATAAAAATTACAGCAAAGACCCTTAGCCACAGTCCACAACTGAGACTTCAATACAAATTTAAAGATATAACATAGTAGGTCAAACAGAGATAAAATACATAGTATTTTCGCATGCCGGAAAGGTCATAATATAATTTTTTTATCCGAACATTCCTAAAATATGATGTGTAGGTTTATAAACTAAAAATCAATTTTGAACTTGAAGGAATTTTTATTGCCATCGACATGGTAAGCAAAGCCATTCTCTCTTAACTTGTAGAAAAAAATTTAGTCCGAAAGATTAATGAGTTACAAACAAATTTTCGTTTTAAGAAACAAACGTTTTTTATTAGATTATTTTTTTAGAAAATCATTGATAATCATAATAAATAAAATCATTATAGTAACACCAACTACAATTGAGCTCAAACGTTAAAAAAGTCCAAATTCGCAACAATAACTGTAATTTACACCGTAAACATATTATTCACTGTTATATTTTTTGTTTTCTCTTTGTGTTAATTGTATTATTCTGCTTATCGTTCGCTTCACCTCTAGAGTCGAGACTCGTTGTGTTGCCTATTCTCTTTCTTTAAAATTCCTAGTAACGACGATGCTGTCAATTTCAATTTTAACATTTTCAAATGTTATATTATCTACTTTCATTTTTGAATTTTATGTCAATTTGTATGATTTTGTTGTACAAAACATACTTCGGATGTTTAAAGTTTCTTGGATCTAAACTAGAGAAATTTTTTTTTTCTAGAGAAACCATTCCAGTTAATTTTTCAGTAACGATGCTACTCAATTTCTTTAAAAAATGTTTGTCTTTATAAATTGACCTTGATTTTTTGTTTTAAATTAATTCTTATATTTTTTCTGCAATTGTGTAGAATCTATCTTATTCAGCTGTTGCATGAAACATCAAGAAAGTCTTTATAAAATACTTAAAATAAAATTGTAAATACAATTTCTATGGTTTATATTAGAAGAATGAATTTATTAAATTAAAATAAATATGCATAGAATATGACAAGGTATTACAAACATTTCTCATGGTCAAAATCTATTTTTTGTATTAAAATATCTTAAAATCGACTGGCAAGGCAATAACAAATTTCTTTTTTTATTTGTTCATTTATTTCCTTCATGAAAACTTTATAATACAAAAATTTCTTTATGATGAAGGACGTATTACTCTCATCTCATCTCTCATCTTTATCACCTTACATTTATAATTATGTTTTATTTGTTGCGAAAGGACACATCTAGAAAATAAATGTATATCAATTAAATCTTGGCAGGCTCTTCCTGCCTCATTTTTTCGACCTTTTTAAACAATCGAATAACCTGTTCACCTGAATTTTTTTAAAAAAAAATTCTCTTATTCTTATAAATATATGAAAAACAACTCAGTATAATAAAACGTATGTATTTTAAATTTAAATTCAATAATTTTTATTGACAAAAAATAAAAAAAGATCCTCCCCGGCGGGGAATCGAACCCCGGTCTCCCGCGTGACAGGCGGGGATACTGACCACTATACTACCGAGGATACTTTTGAAAAACCGTCAAATGTTCTTTAATTTATAGAGAGAATTTTTCAATGACAAATATTTTACAATTTTAAGTAACTCAGAAACATAACTAAATTATATTTTTTTTCAATAAAACTCAATTTAAAAATAAAAAACAATAAGAGACATACAAACACAGTTGAGCGAATAAGTTCTCCCAAGTCCCAAGTCAAATTGAACGACTTACATATATTTAATTATTCATTTTGGTTTTATCTTGACGTACAAGAGCTTTAATCTGGAAATAAAACGGGCCCCATTACCCATACCAACAAAACAGTTCAATTAATTCATAGTTCATATACGCAACGAAATCGCAAGTGGCGAGACCAACACAAATGTGCGTCGCGTAGAAGCGACCTTGTAAAGTGACGGCGATAGGCCAAGTGGAATCGTGTGGTCTCACTTTTGGAGTTTCGGATTAGTTCAGAACCAAATTACGATTTACGTGCCAGTCGATCAATTGAGTCGTTCCTAAAATTATTATGGCGCTTCGGAATATCACACAATTTTCACGAAAATTGGTGTCTGCCACAAGTGGTCGCTATTTGCGATGCTTTTCCCAATACCCTATAGATGAGAGCATCTTCGGACTGACTGAGGAACAGCAACAGGTTGGAAATTTCAATGTGAAGGTGCGATAAGACGTGTGATTAAACTTACCTTTAATTGTCTTGTAGCTTCGCCAGACGGTGTTTAACTTCATGCAAAAGGAATTGGCACCTCATGCCCAGGAAATTGACCACTCAAATGGCTGGAGGTAAACGTTTTCAATTTAAATCAAAAAATCAAATTGAATGAGATCAATTTTAATGCATTTTAGTAAACTGCGTTCATTTTGGAAGCAAATGGGTGACTTTGGCCTGCTAGGTGTGACAGCAAAGCCTGAGTATGGAGGCATGGGCGGCTCCTACTTAGATCATTGTGTCATTATGGAGGAAATTTCACGTGCATCTGGTGCCATTGCGCTGTCATACGGCGCCCATTCCAATTTATGCGTAAATCAAATCCACCGCAACGGAACTGAGGAGCAAAAACAGAAATATCTGCCAAAATTGATAAGTGGTGAACATATTGGAGCTCTGGCAATGTCTGAGCCAGGCGCCGGCAGTGACACAGTTTCAATGAAGCTGCGAGCAGACAAGAGTGGCGATTATTATGTTCTGAATGGCAATAAATTCTGGATCACAAATGCGCCCGACGCCGACACTTTGGTGGTATACGCCAAGACGGACTTTAACTCAAAGCCGGCGCACGGAATAACAGCATTCCTCGTCGAGCGTGGCATGGAGGGATTCTCAACTGGACCGCATTTGGATAAGTTTGGTATGCGTGGCAGTAATACAGCTGAGCTCATCTTCCAGGATTGTAAAATTCCAAAGCAGAATATTTTGGGAAATCTGAACAAGGGTGTTTATGTGTTGATGTCTGGTTTGGACTATGAGCGATTAGTTTTGGCTGCAGGACCTGTGGGATTGATGCAAGCTGCTTGTGATGTCGCGTTTGATTATGCGCATCAGCGAAAACAATTCAATCAGCGAATCGGTGAATTCCAGCTTTTGCAGGTTAGTTGTATATTTTTCTAAATTTAATTCAAAATAAAATTTGCTTTTAACTGTTTTAGGGTAAAATGGCGGACATGTACACTCGATTGAATGCATGCCGTTCATACTTGTACGGCGTGGCGAGGTCCTGTGACGCCGGCAAAGCTAACGCAAAGGACTGCGCTGGAGTAATCTTGTATTGCGCTGAAAATGCTACTCAAGTTGCTTTGGATGCTATCCAGATTTTGGGTGGAAATGGTTATATTAACGAATATCCAACTGGAAGGATAATGAGAGATGCTAAACTGTATGAGATCGGTGCAGGAACTTCCGAAATTCGTCGGTTGGTCATTGGACGAGCTCTAAATAAGGAGTACAAGTAAACATATCCGTAAAATTGTAAAAAAAAAATTTTTTTTATTACTACAGTAACGTTGCATTTATTTTCTATGTAATAAATATAGGATTATTTTAAAATAAATAATTTTTTTTTATTATTAATGATTTTATTGGAATAAAATTAAAAATTTCAACCTGGCAACACTGACATTTTAATCCAAAGCATAAACCGAACTGTCAAAAAGAAACCCACCACACCAAAACTTCGGTGGCCCTCAAACTGACAAACACGTAGCCGACGACAGCTGCAATTTCTTTGTAATGACGTCATCGTAGCGCATGCTCCCGCTGACGCCATCTCTCGCCATCTTCGTTCACAATTTGCGTTTTCTTCACATAAAAGTCTGTAGCAAGTGACGCCCGCTCACGGTCATTTTATCAATTAAATAATTGTGGTCGTAAGAAATTAATTTGTTCGTGTTTTAATCACAATTCAGGTAATTATAAGTTCTCTTAGAGAGATCATTTAAATTGCATCCTTTAAGAAATGTAAATATTATTACGTGAATATATACAACAGACGCCTCACGCCAGTCGCTTCACTATAATTGAGTGGAGCGCTCCGACGGCCATTTTTGATATTAGTTCATTCACTAAATTGAACGCCAGCGCCGCAGTCGGCAGTGATAACTTTTGGAAATTTGTGAGCCCCCTACCAACGAGTGTTTACATTATTTTGTGTTTTAATTTTTGTGTAATTTCATAGTTTTCGTTATTTATGGCGTTACTTTAATTTCCTAATAAATTTAATATATTAGTTTTGGGGCAAAGTTTTCTACAGATTGCTTTGTGAACAAAATGGTGTGACGTCTGGCTTGTTCAAGTAGAAAGTGATGCTGGAATTAAAAGGATTGAACCAGATTGAAAATTGTGATCTTTTTGAATTATTGATGTCAATTTTCTCTTTAAATTTTGTTTACTGAAGTATTATATTTGTGGGTCATAATCTGTGGCCTTATTCTTAAAAATCAATATAAAGACTAACCTTGTATTTTTTTTTAAATTGCATCTCATGATTTAAATATCCGTTTGTTTTTATGGTACTAGTATGTTTATTAATTAAACAAATAAGACCGTATTAAAAATTGACCCTCACATATTATTCATAATTGTTTAAAAAAAATTTTATTGCAATAAAAATTATGATTTATTTATAACCTATAAAAATATTTTGCATCAGAATTTTATTGACATGTATAAAATATATAACACCCAAACTAAATAAATCGTTCAGTTAGAATTTTGTTTATACTAAATTTGTCTGCCTTGATTTTTCCGAATTATAGTTTGTAATCGATTTTTCTTGATTCCAGTGCAAAGTGGTTGCTAATTAAAATGTCAGTGATTATAAAAGAGGAGGGAAACGACCTCCATTCCTACTTGGAGGCATTTGATGAAGACAACGAAGAAGACGTCACTGAACGCATTATAATTCAGACATCAGACGCAGAAGCTGCAGACGACGACGACGATGATGAAGATGGTCGTTATTTTATTGATGAACTGGGAAATTACTACTACAGAGCAACCGCAGACTCTGAGCCGGTATTGACATCGCCACCCGAACAGCTTGTGGAAATACATGAAACACCAAAGCTGGAGGCCATTGACGAGGAGGAAAATGAAATTGAGATGATTGAAGGAAATGAGGAAGAGGAAGAAGAAAATGAAGAAAAGTCGTTAGCACAAATGCGAAAAAAACGAAAAATTGCTGCTAAGCCTGTAAAGAAAGTGAAAAAATATGCCGTATACGAAGAGGCAGAAGAAGAAGATGAAGATGGTGACTTGGCTGAGCAGAGAGCCATATTGGACAATATTTTCGAATACGATGCGGAAGACACTAGTGATGGGCCCATCAAAAAGGAAAAGAAATCTACTGCGATAAAACGTAGTAATGTCGCCAGTGTTGCATTTAGCTGTAGCTACTGTGCTTACACCAGCACTAAGCGTTACCTTTTGTCGCGTCACATGAAGTCCCATTCAGAAGATCGCCCGTACAAGTGTCAAGTGTGTGAACGCGGCTTCAAGACGCCGGCATCACTGCAAAACCACAGCAACACCCACACCGGCACCAAGCCTCACAAATGCAAGCACTGCGACAGCTCGTTCACTACGTCCGGCGAGCTGGTGCGACACGTCCGCTATCGCCACACACATGAGAAACCGCATCGCTGCGGCGAGTGTGACTACGCGTCCGTGGAGTTAAGCAAGTTGAAGCGACACATTCGGTGTCACACTGGCGAACGTCCTTACCAGTGCCCGCATTGCACGTACGCGTCGCCAGATACGTTTAAGTTGAAGCGTCATTTGCGCATTCATACAGGCGAAAAGCCGTACGAGTGTGACGTCTGCAATGCCCGATTCACCCAGTCAAATTCGTTAAAGGCGCACAAACTCATCCATAGCGGTAGGTTCAATAAAACTTAATTGTTTTGGTCAATTTTATATCATTTCGTGTTTTTATTTCAGTTGGGGATAAGCCAGTTTATCAGTGCGAATTATGCCCTACAACTTGCGGTCGCAAGACTGATCTACGAATTCATGTACAGAACCTCCACACATCTGACAATCCCATCAAGTGTAAACGATGTTCTAAGTCGTTCCCAGACCGATACAGTTTTAAAGTAAGTGACCAGCCTCATATTATGTGCTTTTTAGTATTAAAAATGGATTTTGTATTACAGCAACACACCAAAACTCACGAGGGCGAGAAATGCTACAAATGTGACTTGTGTCCATATGCGTCAATATCTGCGCGCCACTTGGACTCCCACATGCTCATTCACACCGACAGCAAGCCTTATGAGTGTCCGCACTGTGACCAAGCATTCCGACAGAAGCAACTGCTTCGGCGTCACGATAACATTTATCACAAATCTGGCTACGTTAAACCGCCGCCAAAAGAGAAAACTCACGCTTGTCCAACATGTTCTCGTATGTTTCGTCATCGCGGCAATCTAATCCGTCACATGGCACTCCATGATCCCGACTCCGAGGTGGCGAGCACGTCCCGTTCAATAAGAAACAGCCGCAAACGTCGCATTGTGGAGGAAATAGTGTCGGAAAAGTATTTCGACGAAGAAGAGGACTATGAAGGCGAGGAGGACGACGATGAGGATGTTGATATGAAACCAGTTATGCAGGAGATGGACGGTGATGAGAATGGTGATTTTGAGACGGATATGGTCCAACTAGAAGGCGATCAGTTTGTAGTTCTAGAAGTTTTAGAAGAAGCAAGTCAGCCATTGGAATCGTCATTGGGTAAAGATGAAGAAGAGGAAGAAGTGGAAGTTATCGATGAGGAAGAGACAGAACAACCAGAAGAAGATGAGGAAAACGAGTACATGTTAGATGCAGGTAATTTTTGTTAAAAATATTTTTTTTATGTTGCAAAAACTAAAATGATTTTTTGGTTAGATACTGATATGGACAAATCTGTTTTGGAAACAATGCAAAATGCTGATGTCAAGGACATGGCGGAGTGCTTTGGATTTGGGGTAAAACAATGTTATCAAATGTTTATATATTATCTTACTAAAATTAGATTGTTTTGTTAACAGGACGAGGATGATGAAGACGAACACCACAAACAAACAATTGAAATGCTTCATTTTGATGATTCATAAAAGAATTATTCTACTAACAGTTTATATTATAAATATTAGCGTTGTTGGATGCTTTTTTAATTAGTCTTCAGTGGTTTCAATCAGCAGAATTTTGATTAAGCTCTTTTTTAGAAAAAAATAGGATTTTCATTATTGTACATTCAATGTTGTATAAATATTATATGTGAATTCTACTATAATATTATAACTATGCTCTATTAAATTAAACGCATTAATTCAATAATATTAATAAAGACTTTTGTTTGACTTGAACTATTAAAGACTTAAGCCGTTTTTAAAGTTAAACATTTACATGTCGTTGATAATGTTTTCAGCACCATCTAGTGTAAATACATCAACTTATTGCTGTCTACTGTTAGGCGAAGCTTCAATTTTCAACAAAATCCCAACATGAATTTAAATGATAAGATTATGATTTACGAACAATAAATCTGGAATTATTTTCAGGGCATAATTCATTAGATTTTTGAAGACTAGATTTGACTAATTTAATTTAAAAAAACGCGTTGTTAACTGTTATGTTTACAAATTCACGAGCAATCAGGTAAGAAAAGCAGCCAAAGACACAGAATTGAAATAAAAATCACAAATAATTTTTCATGTAAAATTTCCTCCATTTCACACACACAGACAAATGTCTTACGCATCTTGAGCTTAACGCTGCAACATGCAAATATGTTTGTTACATATGAAAGACTGAAACTAGAAATCGCGACTATATTTTCTGCGTTGATCTGGTTCAATTGTTATTTTCAGATATTATTTCTTTGCAAGGAGATTTTTTGACACGTAAATAATTCAATTTTTAAGTTTATAAATGAATATGAGCGGCGCTTTGAGTGTTTGCATAATTTTATGCATTTAATTTGCCAAATTATATAATTCATCATGATCATTTCATCAATTTTATCGAACACACACACGAAAAAGACACTTAGAGCGTTTTTGGTGTATCTTAAGTGCGGAGACAAACAATTAACGAGTTTACCGTCTCTAGGAAAACCTCAAGTGTTTATGCTTTATTATAACACAGATTCATGTTTACAAAACGTACAATTTTTTATTATGCTAGGCATAATTATGTAACTGTAAACGATTAAATGCGCTCTGTGCGTCGAGTCCAACTAATTTATATGTTTCAAAACTCCTTGGCTATGATTAAATTCTGATAAATTTTAATTAAAACTAATTTTATTTGTTTGTTTAGTTCTTTTTGTATTTTTTTATAGACAAATATTTTCAATGTTAGTAGTATAATGTCTTATTGCTCACATTGATGAATGATGAGCAAATTTACTCAATTCTAACAATATTTGATTACATAATTTTCTGGCATAAAATGTACACAAAAAATTATGGTAAGTTATATTATTATCTATGTTTAAAGTTGACATATTTCTTTGAAATTCTCTTTCAATATGACAACAAATTTTATGCTGTAAGAAAAAATTAATGCAAGACAATTATTTATAGCGATGAAATGAATTTAATAAAATTCTTGGTCGGTTAATTTAAATTTACACACCTTAAAAATTGTGTAAAAGGAGTGGTAGTAAAAGTAAAATTAAATTACACTTTTATTTAGAAAACATGTTTATCGTTCATAAAAATATAAATAACTAATGAAATAGTTATATTAGAACATGAAATTATGAATAAAATAATAGAAAAAGATACATAAACAAAAACGGTTGAACAAAGCTTATTGGACTCAAAAAACGTTACTTAAAGACTTTAAAGGGTTTAAATGTGCGTCTGTACCAATATTTTTATTATTTATTATTATTACTCATGCAAAATTTAAATTAATTAACTTCA
>JANSTS010001005.1:41182-54690 GCA_026546915.1 Sylvicola fuscatus
TTTTACAACATTGAATTTTTATTGAGTTCATTTAAAAATTCATTGAGTTTTTTTTAGAAAAACACAATTTAAATTTAATACACATATGTAAATAATTCTAAATTCAATTACCGATTTTTGGTCTTGAAATTAATATACTATCTTAGATGTTATTATTTACAACGGTAAAAGTCAAATTTGTGGTTCTAGTACTGAAAAGTTATAAATATGACACAAGCACCGTTGCAACATTTATCATAAGATGTACAGTTTAACAGCTTAACAGCTTAGACCAAAATGGTGTTTATAGGTTTAATTCATTTATCTATTTCCTTGTATGGCGTGGGTTTGTTGATGGTTCGAAAGCTCTGCGCTTTAATATTTTTTTATTTCTGATTAACATGTTGTAGCATATCTTAAGCTTCACCACTTTAAACAATTGAGATCGAAAGAGCAATTACTTTCATTTTTGTTTGAAACGTTCGGTCATCGCTTACGTCTTTGATGCTTCCACTGATGTGAATATATGTTACGATTTACGAATATGCGTAAAAGACAATAAAAACTGTACAGTTGTGAACTATGCTACCCGTTTCATCATAACCCAGTTAGATAGAGCTGGTAAATGGTAATAAAGCTTAAGTTTGAAGCTGCTAGACATGTTGTAATACAAACATCAATTACATAAAAGCTAATGAAATATTGAGTGAAAAACCACAAAAAATGCGGTAATGCATTCTTTATTGAGTGCTCAACTCAACAACTTTTACTTCATGATGAACCACTTTTGCCGTCTGACCCACTTTCCAGACGATGAATTTGCAAAGTGTCTGCATTCGTGTATCATTCCGTCAAAATCTACCTTTTGTTGGTTCTGCACTGCCGGGTTCGTTCGTTTGCCATATTTAGCCTTCACATTGAATAAAGTCGTATGACTAATCGACTTAAGTCAATGTTATTTTGGCGCATGTATACGCTAAACATCTTTCCATGAAATTTACTTTTGCTTCTTCTTTTACAGATCATTCACAATATTTACTCAAGTTATTGTACGATCGGTAGCGGCTGCAAATACGTTTTATAAAACACTTACGAAGATACAATGGCAACAACACGTGTGATTGTAAATCTGCCTTGGAGCAAGCTGATCATCAATGACAGTGACACTAAGGAGTTGGGCATCAGCGAGACCGCTTTGAAGATCGCCCGCAAGGAGCTGCGCGAGGACAAAAATGCTCGTGAGCAAAGTTTGCAGCAGCTGAGAGAGTGGCTGAAAAAGAACGAGGATGTACAGGATATTAGGACGGATGATACTTTTTTGTTGAGATTCTTGAGAGTAAAAAAGTTTAGCGTACCAATGGCTGAGCAGATGATTTTGAAGTATTTGAACATCAAGAAACGTTTCCCGGAGATGGCGTGCAATCTTGACTTTTTGGATCCGAAAATTAGTCAACTGTTTAATCAAGGGTAAGACATTTGTCTTAGAATTTTATTAATTAAAAAATAGTAATTTTCTATAAAATTTCTATAATATCTATTGTAATATTTTAATAATAATCAATTACTTATCGGATTTCATTAGCATATAAAAAAAAAACATTTTTTAAATGCAAATTATCAGTTGATTTATGGGTTGTTACCAATATTATTTATAGTCTATTGTAATGCAAACTTTATTTATTTTATTTTTAATTAATTCTTTTAATATTTTTTTTGCTTGCGCAGTTCTTAAGTACTCAGGCTAATGCTTTCTACTCTTTTAAAGGTACATCTTTGTTTCTCCTGTTCGTGACAAGCAAGGCCGCCGAGTAGTTATTGGATTTGCAAGTATGTTAAGTTAATTAAAACAATTAACATTAAATATTATTTTTTTATATTATTAATACAAAAATTGCTCTTAGAAAACTTTGATCCACGTCAACAAACATGCAACGACATGGCACGCGCCCATTTCATCACATACGAAACTCTCCTGGAGGATGTTGAAAATCAGGTGGTCGGCATAAATCACATTGGCGATATGCGCGGCATTTCCGCTGCCCACATCACCTGCTGGAATCCCAGTGACTTTGGTCGCATCCTCAAGTGGGGTGAACACTCACTGCCGATGCGTCATAAAGCCATTCACTGTGTATTTGTGCCCCAAGCCGTTAAGTATGTCTTCGAGTTTGCCTCGTCGGTGGTGAGCAAGAAAATCAAGGATCGTCTTCATATGCACGTAAATTTGGAAGATCTGCACAAAGTTGTCGATAAGGAATGCCTGCCAGCCGAGTTGGGTGGCAAAATTCCCGGCGCTGACATGATTGATTGGTGGAAACGTGAGCTGGCTTCAAAACGTGATCTTGTAATGGCTTTGGATAACATGAAGCTATTGAGTGATCGAGGAATTGTGACAAGACATCAAAAGAATGATGATTTAGGATTGATTACGGGCAGTTTTCGTAAATTAGAAGTTGACTAAGAAGTTTTCGGTCAATCTCTGGATTCCCAGATCTCAATTTTGTTTCGAAGCATTTCATATAATTTGTTGTTTATTTGTTTTAACATTTTTTTTTATTCCTTTTATTTGTTGGCCGCGTTTGTACATTTTAGGTTTAATGACTTTAGAGTTGTTTTTACAGTATTGGCGCAGATATTTTTATGTACAATTCTTGCGGTGTGTTAGTCCATTAAGATTTGTACTTAAGGTTTATTTACATATTTAATCGTATCAATTGATTTTTGGTGAGATTTAAAACTGATTAATTTCTTTGGAATTATTCATTATTCAAATTATTAATTAGCGTAAAATTTACTTATTATTCAAAAGTGATTTTTGAAATATATGTTTTAATAGGAAAAATAGAATAAAAATGAATTTGTTTTTGCATAAACATTACTTTATTTAAAAAATATGCATTACAAAAATGTGGTGACTGCCTTAAAGTGATGCCAATTTTCGATTTCATCATACAAAGCCTTAGCTTCATACCCATCATCTGTTATGTTGCGCATGCCATAAATCTTATAGTTATGCTGCAGCTTCCGTCTGTACACGGATTCAATGAGCAGTACTTTAAGTGCATTCAGTTGAGTAATATCTGGAGCTGAAGTTGTGAAGTCACCTGGATTTTAAGACGATATATTAATTATGCTTCGAACATTTAAATTTAGCAATCAAACCTATCAATCCCAATACGAGTGATTTATCAGCGGGTTCCGCATTGTGCAATCCACTCTGAGCAGACCATCCGCGAATTTCGTAGCTCTTGCCATCTCCTCCTACTAAGATGTTGTAAGGAAGCAGTGCAGGTCGAGATGAAGAGTATTTTTGCTAAATTGATAGATATTATCAGATGAAATAAGCATACTCAAATATAAGGGATATTTGTTTTTACCTGGAGCTTATTGATTACAGCTGAACACTCCTTAGTGTTGGTGCAGGATTGTCCGCCTGTTTGAGTGACAAAGACGTCAACGACGTTAGATGCATTCAAAGGAGTGATGGTGACGTTAGCCAGAAAATTCTCGCCTAATAAAGTTCTGTTTTGCCACATGTCTCGTTCCACCATCAAAAATGTGAGATCCGCGTCGGGAAATGAGTCTGGTTTGGGAATATTTTACACATAAACTTGTGTTATTTGTCTTAAATGTAAAATAATTAAAATATTTTGTAATTAACAACAAACTATAATACTTTTTATTTCCGTCTTAGATTTTAATTTGCAATTACAAAAAGTATTCATTTTGCAAAAATTCAAAAATCCAAATATTTTAAAAATGATTTAAGCTTCTGCTGCATTTACAAAATAACACTTACACATTCTGTGCAGGAGAAACGCCCCAACTCCAATTCCGGCCATGAGAAGAACAGCTGGTATCAGAAGAGCGTAGCTTATCCGCTCTTGCATAATCTCCTCGCACTCACTTGCTGCTACTCCAATCTCGGCATCATCTTTAATCTTTCGATTGTTCAATCCGTCGACGCTTCCCAGTAACGGTGTCCTTTCGCCTCGTTCCTCATTATAATCATCACTAGCGAGTGACTTTGCCACATGCACCAGCGAAGTAGAACCATATTCTTTAAAAATCAACAAACTCTGGGTTAGTGAAGACCACAAGAAATACGCATAGCAAATGACTAGGTCAGCAAGAAAGATTTCGGATGATCTGGCTACCGTCTGGTTGAGTGCACGTGAATTAAGGAATAAAATCATGATGCTACTTCAGTTCAATGAGAGACTCGATCTTTCTCTGGCATTAAAAACCTTTATCTCATCTTGAAACTTATTGTTTACAATGATAACGATCGCTCTTTCTTTGTCTGTACTCAAACATTATAAGAATGCCAAGTATGGTCGTTTGGGGATGCAATAGGCAATTGTTATCTGTATATTTGACAAGATAAGTACTCACCAGACATGGAATACATAACCGCGACAATTTGAATGAGTGCGTTTTTTTTAAAGAAATTCGCACGAGCGTCTAACCAATACAGTCTTTTGGTGCACAATTAAATGTGAAGACAAATGTGCTAATCCATGCGCGACGTTTGGTTGATGGCTTGAAAATGCTGCGACTAGCACTTCCAACACTCAATCTGGCAAGAACGCTTCGAATTGATTATTGAGATCGGCAAACTTCACAACTTCAGCTCCAGACGCAGCTAAAGTTACAGCATCACCATGTAGTTGTCGTCTGACGCACTTTTAATCACAAATTCTGTTGCATTCATTTTTTTTGCGACTTTGAATTATATTTAGAATTTTTTTTCTCAGTAAATTCACTTTATTATCAAGCCTTTCTTTAAGATTTATTCAACAATCTTGTGTGAAAATATATTTTTTAAGAAACAATCTACTATGTTCAGGATTTAAATTTGAGTGTCAAGAAACTTTGTGTCCAAACAGCTGCAGTGACCGATCGAAACTGGTGCCTGACCAAAATAACATCTTTACATACAATAACTTATTCACATTCACAAAAATTATCGTTTTTCATGTTATCAGCTTAGGTCCTGGCGTTGTCAACAATTATTAAGTCAATGAACAAAAGTAGTTAACTGGTAAAGAAAGTCAGTCGTTCTTTGCATTTTGTATTTAATCATTTTTATAATTATTGAGTATAAGTTAGAGTATTTATTCTTGAAAGCATAGATTGAGGAGCAAAATCAAAAATAAAGTACACATCAAATCCAAACATTTAAAACAAGATTCTTCCCAGTTTATGCAGACCCGTTACAATACTTTTATCTCCCAAAACTCAGTTTTAATTTATATAGTTCAAAGTATCAAACAAATTATTTACAAATTGATCATCTTGGTTATTTTTCGGATATAATCCGGCCATTTTTGAGTTCCAAAAAAGTTAAGGAACGTCTTGTACACATTTGCATTTACTAATTATATAACCAACGTAACTGTTAAAGTTGTGAATCACCAATATAAACAAATCGATCCATTACTTCTGTTTACTTTCTTAGATAAAAAAGGAAGTAATTCAACGACATGTCCAAAATGAATCGAGTCGAAAGTTCATGCAATTTGCAAATAAACTAGCAAATTTCTTATCGCCTCATTATTTACGTTTGGCTGTTTATGAATATGCAACGAAATAACATAAGTCATAAACATATTTACTGACAATACATATATTTCAATATTTTTATGTACCATATGTCGTTCTCTCATGTAAGAATTGTTTTTTTTTATTTAATGTTAATTTAGCAGATAATTTTAATGTGAATTCGAGGTGAATTTGATTATTTTTAAAATGCATTACGTAACATATAAATGTTTCTTTTTTCAATATTAAACAATTATATTACTCCAAACTTTCACACCAAATGGCACTCAGCTGGATCATAAAAAATAAATTTTTCTTAAAGTTTATTAATTCTTTAGGTAAATATTTTAGGATACTTTCCCAGAAAACTAATTACCCATGACTCATGAGTAAGGATTGAGTCATTTGATATTCTTTTGCATGGCCTTACATTTTCTTATCTGCAAAAGTTAAGAAACTGTTTTAATCTGTAAATTTTAAGAATTCGTTTCAAAAAGAAATTTAAGGAAATGGGTCAATGTGATAAAGTGTTAATGAATAATATTTAAAAAAAAAATGATTTATCTGTAACTGTTTATGTGATATTTATTGACTAGTTCAAATATAATAATTAAAATGTGAAAATAAAGTAACTTTGATTAATCCTTTGCGGGCTCCCCTCCAACAGCTCCCTGGTCCTGGGCGGAGCAATTCAACGAACTGTAATCACCAGTATTGCACGAGATAGAGGGTATATCGAAACCAGAAAAACCTCTGTAATCACAGGCGACTGGCTTAATTGGCGACGGCAAAAAAATCTCAGTTGGTGATGACGTGCTGTCCATCAGGCTTTGTGCTTTGGCTTCCTCGCCGATTTTAAATTCCAACTTCTGATGAGCTTTTTCTTCCCCCTCCTTGCTCAAAAGCGGATCGAATTCCTCCAAGTCAGATCTAGATGCCGGCAAAATAGGCGCATTTGTGGAAATGTTTCTTGGAACAATGTCTTCGGCGACACTATTTTCGGCACTACAATCAGACAAATCAAAATCATAATTGATGTTAGTTAGACCGTGAATAAAATTCACTGATCCAAATTCGTCTGGAGTGGCTAAATCGTCCAAGGAATGAGTATCAAATGTGTTGTAATTGAAGATTGGAGATGCCGACAGAATGTCGGCTGAGTTGCTAGCGCTTAAACGTCCATATCCAGGTAATTGAGACGCTAATTGATCACCAAGCGTGTCATGCATCATGTTGTGAGTAATAATTTCGCTATGCTGTAGTCCAACAGTCAATGGATCGTGTTGAGGTTTGTGCAATTTGCTCGAGTCCAATGTGGGAGCATTCGACGCCGCTGCCATTAGATTTGTTTGAAAGAAACCCGCGGAGTCGGTTGTCTGTGGCAGTAATGGCGCTTGTAGACCACTCGAGGAGTCCATTGATAATGATCTTTGTGATGGTTTATTATCGCGAGTGATGTGATGCGGTGTCTTGATTGGCTTCAACTTTAACGGAGCCTTTTCCAGAGCATCATTGACGCGACGATTCATTTCATCCTTAAAGTCCTTTAAATCTTTGGCCATTGCCTCAATGCCTGACAGCACAGTGTCACTTTGAGTCTTTAGCACTGAGATTGATTTCATGCTTTCGGCGACCATGTGCAAACTCTCGCATGCAATCAATGCGCTTTCCCAGGATGAGCTAGCAACAATTTTGCCTGTCATAAGGTCGTCGAATTCCTCCGACGACATCGACAGTGACTCACATGTCAGGTTTTCAATGAATGAGATGGCACAACATAAATTTGTAAAATAGTAGCCTCCTTCACCACTCATTAAGCGGGCAGCATTACTGAAGCGCGTCACAAAGTTTATGTTACTGTGTAGTCGCACTGGATTAGCCTTTAGGACTACAAATATCAATACAGGAAGAAACTCATCAGCGCTTGCCGGACCGCCAGCCGTTTCCTTAAGTAAAGCAAAAATGATGCGACAACAACGAACGATGCATTCCAGCTTCTCTTGCGGTGATGGAAATGAGTCCATTGCTACCAACTCAGTGATTGCATTGTACATCAGCTCACGGACGCCCTCGTTAACTTCATTCAGTGAACAGACCAGATGTTTGGCGTTTATCCAACTTAGTTGTCGAATACGTTCCTGTATCTTTGAGTCCTTCTCCTCATCCGTAGTAAATGGCGGTGAAAAAAGGGTCCTTCAAAAAATCATATTTAAATTTTTTTGACTTTAAATACTAACGCAAAAATCAGATCTTACTTGTGATTTTTCGTCATGATGACCTTCTCAAAGAAATCAATAACTTCCTCTTTTGTCTCAGAGCTAACATTAACAAAACTATATGAGTCACTGTTCATAAACTCAGACAGCTTGTTGTAAGCAAACTGCACTGTCTCTGAAATCTCATCCACGTTATAAGTCGTGTATTTCTTTCGAATTGCTATGTCCAGCTTTTGAATGAGAAATTTAAGTTCTCGCTTCGCCTGGTCAGGTACTTTCAACTGTTTAAGTGCCTCTTGATACTCCAGTTCTTCCTTGTCCATGACATGATGCTGACGATTGTCGAGCACACGAACACTATCACTGCTGCTGGACTTGTTTTTAAACACCTCCAATATGTTTCGTTTCTTTGTGACCTTTTTCTCCTCCACAAGCTGAGGATTATTTTGACAGGAAGTAAGATGCGCCTTTGGTGGATGCGACACTGGCCGCGGATGTGAGGAACGAGCATTGTTCTCACTCGCACTGGCTGAAGCGCTGGAGGATCGATTTGGAATTGGGCTCAAGGTCACCGATTTTGCTACAATGTTCAAAAATGATTTCAACTGATAAAAATCAATGACTAATTGTCGTTCTATTATACGTACATTTGTGTCTTTCCTTTTGGTTTCGCAATCGATAACACTTGGAGCACAGCCCATCCCATTGGGCATTGCCGTAGAAGCCGCAGCCGTTGCGGCATTTTAGGTCACGCTGATCGATTCGTAAGCTTGGTGTCTTTGTTGAATACATTTCTACCTTAAATATTTAAAATAATTTTCTGTATATTTACATGAAATATTTTCGCGATTTCTTATTTTCAATGGGTTTTTTTTCGTGAGTTTTGCACCAACAATTTATTTAATTGACAGATGTCAAAACATTTTTTTATATATATGTTCGTAGGAATTTTGACAATTATTTTTTGTTCATTATCCTGAGCTAGGATCAGATTATATATGTTTAGAGTATTTTACTCAATTTAGCTCAAAAACAAAGAAATGTCGTTGTTTTATTATTTATATCAACAGTTCGCCCCATTTAAAAAAAAAAAAACAATTCAAAAGAAAATTAAATAATATTTAGTGCATCTTCATTTATTAAAACTGAAGGCTCAAATAAGCTTTTGAGTGTTTTCTTCTTCAAATGAGTACTTTTAGTTTGATATATAATCTATAAAAATTGATAAATAAATATATATAATAACCTATATTTGTCATTATATCTGTCAAAATCAGCTGAGATTGATTTTTAAAAGAAATTTCTGTCTGGTCTGGACTACACTGTACAGCCAGACTAAAATAGTTGAAACCTTTAATTCACACTCAAATTGCTTAACAAAAAAATGCCCCAGCAGGTAGCCCGAGAAGAGGACAAAAATCTCGAAGAATCAATCGAAGAGTGAGTGAATTGTGTCTTTATAAAGCCAGTAAAAAAGTGTGATTTGAGTGTCAGGTCCTCGCTTTATCGGGCCGAGTAATAGGAAGTTTGGAAGCGACTTTGTATCTTGATCTGTAAAACAAAGAACTGCTTGAAGGATATTTTGTAGCTTACAATGTGTAAATGATGATGATAAAGACATTTCTATAAATAGAGTTGATTGTGTGCGGAATGCGCGGCAAACGTTTCACAACATGGAATTTTTGTCGCTCACCTTGAACTTTGTAGCTAGCCCATTAATTTGTTTTCTTGGTGCTGAAAAACCTTCGTCAATTTATTAATTAACGAAACCATTAAATTGTATTTATTTTCTATTTGCACGCCCAAACAAGATCAGGAATCCATGGTAGTTACTGAACATAAGTGCATACCAATTTATATCGAATTAACAAAAAATGTCAGCCTCCATCTTCGGCCCGCTTAGTCCCATCGAGTGAGTGATTTCTTCGTGCAATCAGTTTAGACGTAGTTGCATTATCTGCCTTTAAATTGTAGTTAGACCAATTGGAAGTGTTCATTTGATTTACCAAAAAAAATATAACGATCAGTTTATCGCTTGCCACAAAAAAATATGTGAACCATATTTTTTTCCATAGCCTATCGATTACATAACAGCAGTCGCATTATGCACTGTTCTGTGGCTGCAAATATTTGCATTAAATTTAATTTGATAAACATTTCTTTCAATTTTCTGTACGGCCGTGCGGCTTTATTGGTGATTACTGATTATGCAGTGAGATCAAGTCACCCACTATCAGCGTCATCCGTGAGGTATATGACAGCGAAAATGCGCAGGAAGCGTTCGAGGCGTTGCTAGAGAAGGCGCTCGAGGCGCGATGCACCTACATAATAATTGAGCCGACGCGATTGGGCGAAGAGACGGGACGATGGATCAGCGTTGGCAATTGTTTACACAAGACTGCCGTGGCCAGTGGCTTTGCGTTTATAGCATCAACAATGGTTTGGCCAGAAAGACTGCTGCTATGCACTCCATTCTGTGCCGTTTCTATCTTCTGCACTGGATTGTACACAGTCTCCTGGAATTACGACCAATGCGTCAAATACCAGGTGAGTGAACGAATTTGACGTGTCATCAGCGTAAATTGTTTATTATTGTATCTCCAACGGCGCAATTTATATCTTATACATGCGACGTTTTAATTGCCTTTAATTGCGATTTAATTGCATTTTACATGTATTAATTCTTTTTTGTTTAATTTCATTTCATTAATCAGTTTTGACTTCTGTTCTTCTTCTGTGTTGATTAAATTAGCTTTTTTATTTAAACGACATCCCTGCGTCCCAAATAAAGGATAAATTGTGTGTTCCGTAAGTTCATACGGCCGTCCTAAATATTTTTGTCTTACTTATAGATATTTTATAAGGTTTTTTCTTATCTGTAAGCAGGTATATCCTGAAAACTGCTGGTCGGATTTTCATGAAACTTTAAACATACCTAAACTTTTTTTTATATATATATGTTATATAATATGTTCTGATAGGAGTTGAAGCCTTTTGACCATTTTGGAATAATTTATCCCCTATATGCTATTTTCGATATTTAAGAAAATTAATTCCGCATTCGGAAAGTATATATAAATATTTTTATACTTGCCATCCTCAAGTTTGTAGAATTTTGAAATGTTTCTTCATTATTAGCCGAATCAAGTAAACTATAATTTATTTTCTTCCAATATAGATATAAAAAAAATCTGACGTCATTTAATAATAATTTTTTTGTCTTTTCCCCAGGTTGAAAGAGACACAAAACGACTGTCAAAAGTACCCAACTTGAACCAGTTTTCAGCGCCCATAGTTTTAGTTTACACAGACAATAAGCGAACAAAGTATCTTCAGCGCGGCGTCACATTACTGGCTGCTGCATTTTGTGCATGGCGCATCTACCTGGCATACAAATAGTTTCGCTCGGGAGTTCTACTTGTTTGTTGTATAAATTACGGTTAATAATTCGGTTTCCAATGTCACCCTTACTCTCCATAAAATGTCAACAAGACTTTATTTTAATTATGCAAACGTAAAATGTCAGAAAAATGAAAATGGTAGATGATGGTAAATAAGCGAAAGCAACTAAAATTGTGAATGTTAGACTGAATGCAACACAATTACGAAAAAAACTTAAAGCATTTCAACACGCATTCGATTTTGTATGTTCTAAGGTTTGTGCGAGGAAAAACTTTTTACATTTGATTCGTCTCCTCTATATTGAGTTTTTTTTTATGTTCATGTTATAATCGTGTTTGAGAAAACCTAATTTTCTTTATTTTTTATTTTTGTTCAATTTGTTTGTGTTCTTTATAATAAATCAATTTGTTTTGGAAGGAAATTTTCGAAAATTATTGATGTAAACAGGTAGAGATATGCTTTCAACAAATTAAAAAAACTGACCATTTAATGAATGTCTAATTAGATGTAGTACACCTGTAGAAATTTTGAAACAATTATTTATATTTTTGTTTGTAAAATGTCTTTGCAATTGTCTTTGACATGTGTTGTTGGAAACAGTAGTCGAGAAATAGTTCTGTAAAATGTTGCTCAAATGTCGTATTTTTGTGAAAAAATACAGATGTTAATTTGATAAAAATCCATTATTTGTAGTTTAAGGTGAGCTTCCATTATTGTAACACTCAGTGGAAATCTCAAATGCTTTACTGGGTTTATTCAAAATTGTGTTTCTTTTTCTTAAAAAAAACGTATCGTATTTGCACAAAGAGGATTATGAACGTAATTATTTGCGTTCTCATTTCGCGACGACAATATTAAATTGTTGATTTTTGCCAGTATGAATTCCAAGTAATTAAACATTATCACAATTATCGATCAATACTTTAGTGTGAATATTTTTTGTTAGTAAACTATAAGGATGCAAAGTCTACAACTGCAAATTTAGGAGGAAGTAAATATCGCGTGAAACAATGTTAACTTGTTAAGCTAAAAGTTCTGTAGATATATCGTTGAAATTAAATGAGAGTATACTTATTTAAAAAGCTAAATCCTGCACAATTGTTTCACTATAAAAGTTTTGCGTATTTCAGGAGATAAATGGGATATTTTGCATGTCGTAAAGATAAAGTTGTATTAAAACATCAAGCAATATATTTCAGTGCCAAACCGTTAAAAGACGGCCAAACATTGACAAGGATTTTGTGTTAAGTACACATTTTTGTTTTGAATTTATGATGATCATTTTAAGAGCAGGTCAGGGTTAATATGCTGTGAAAAGGAACTCAAACTGGCCTACATCCTTGTGAGTGATTAATTACAGCGATAGTGAAAGACCAATATTGAAATACTAAGAACCAAGTATTTCAAAAGTTCATCTTAGAAATGAAATGAGTGATGAATTGTAATAATTTGTTGGTTACCTAATAAATATATAGAAAAGTATGATTTTTTAAACATTTTATTTCGCCTATGTTTTTTGTTTACATTTAACTAAATATAAAATCACAAATAGAATTACGGGAATCCGCTTCTAGGACAGCGAAATTCTGGTGTTGGATTATGCATCTACCAGTTACCACGGTACAGACGCCTTATAAGTAATTTTGATACATTTTTTCTAAATTTTTTTAACGTGAATTTTACATTGTTTATATATAAAAAAAATCGAATTCACTTTATTTGAAATAAATTAAAAAAACCGGTTCCTATATTCTTTAAAAGAAACGTAATTACTTTTATAACTTGAATTTGAATCCTTAGTTTGAAGGAAATTGATTTATTTAAAATCAGTTGGACTTTTTAAGGTATAATTTTTTTTATTACATCAAATTGTTGTTTGATTTGATAAAAAATTTTCCTAAAAATTATAATTTTTATAAAAGTGATTTTGTTTATTTAAAGTTCGCTAAAAATTTATAAAACGTAAGCGGTAATATTTTTTAAAAATATTTTGATTATTACTTTTAATTAATTCTTATAAATCGATCAATTAATGTAAATTGGTTTTCAAATTTTTAACTAAACCAACATTAATTCAGTCTTATTTAAGTACAGAACCGTGAAAATTTCTTAATTTTTTGTGTAGAAAAGTTTAAAAAAGTAAATAAAAATAATTAAAGTCGGCAGTGAATCCATCGTTATTAAATTACAATTATTTTAAAAGATAACATGTAACGATGCAAGCATTTAAATTTGTATGTAAACAAGAATAATAAATAATCATTATAAAATTGTGTGCATACATTTTAAGACAACCAAAATAATTACACTTTAATAATAAATAATACGTTTGAAAAAGTGTGAAAATTGTCCAAAAAAAAAAAAAAA